>JAIGNY010003616.1:352500-580000 GCA_020152595.1 Chiridota heheva
ATTTGAATATTCAAGTAACCTTTGCCCTCAAGTTGTCTGTGAGCTATGGAGGCATGAAGTTTGTCGATATACTGTGGATAACAGATCAAAGAAATTTGCAAAAATGAGCGCCCTCACTTTTGGGTCTAGTGTTCCGCCATCTGGTTGCTAAAATCAACAAAATGGCAATGAAAAAATAACATTGCATTGACAACTGTAGCAGATCAGAGAGGTGAATATAAACACTATGGACATTCATTATAAACAAAGTCTTTGTGTCGTATCCCTTCTCAAATTCTTTGATATTTTGCAATTTCTTAATTTTCTTTTAGCTTTTGGCTGGTGCTGTTTTGACGAAAAAATTATTTGAGAAACTCCATTCAACTGTTAGAACTAATAAGATCAGATCTCATTATATTGGTTCAAATAGGGTCTCTAGGTGTATGGGTGGATCCCATCTGTGCAAGTACCCTAACAATCTTGTTCTTGTTATCTGAGATCTCTGGTGCCTCCTTAATCATCTTGATATGGTGTTAACTAAAGTGTTAGTAGTTCTTGAATATCTTGTCTTCGCATCATTAGTAAGTACCATACATTCTTTAAATTCTTGATATGGTGTTAACTAAAGTGTTAGGAGTTCTTAAATATCTTGTCTTCGCATCATTAGTAAGTACCATATATTCTTTTTAAATTCTTCTCCATAAATCACACACCCTAGATTAATTTCCCAAGAATGTCAGATCTATCAATTCAACTAATGCCATCTTTTCATGTCAACAATTTCTTGATCCACGATGCTGGATCCCTTGCAGGCACCCTGTACCCGCCTGCTCTTTTCATAGAGATGAGGGCCCTGCTGATTTCAGCCCTTGCTCAAGGTTGGAGATTATCTGATGCCTATTGAAAGACTGTCCCAAGAGGTGCTACCTTTTGTCAATCACAACTTGTTTGAAGGTCCCTGCAGACATCCTACAAAAAGAACAAATGCAAAAACAGTACATTGTAGTATTTCTTAATTCAAATGAATACTTTTCAAAAATAAATGAGAATTTTCACATTAACATTTCTCAAACATGAACATGTCCGAAACATAACATGTTTTGTACAAAAACTTGTTTAGCCTTTCTTATACAAATTGTTTATGTTTGTTTGATGAGGGCTTAACGACACCATGACAGCAAGGGTCAAATTGTGCCTGAGAGCTTAGATCATTCCAGAGGTAGGAAGGAAAGAATCCAGGGGGAGATTGAGAGAAACACGAGAACTAAAAGCTGGAATAGAGAGAGGAGGTGCATGGGTGAAGAAAAAAAAAAAAGTAGAGAGAGGGGGTGGGAGAAGAAGACTAAATATGGTCATAGAGGAAAGCATAATGAAGGAAAGAGATCATTTTATCAGGAGGGATTTTTCTGGAAAAGCTCGGCTATTGAATTGTGGGGAGCGAGGGAAGCTCTGGGAAGGTTGTACAGGGGCAAACAAGGAGAACGTGATAAACTGTGAGGATGTAATGGCAACTGTTGCAGAGGAGTTGAGGGGGAGCCAATAAGGAGGTGGGAGTGAGTGAGTGAGGTGGGTGTGACCTATTCTAAGACGGGTAATGTGAAGTTGTCCATACAGGAGAGACTGTGGATGGTGGGTTTAATTGGAATGGTGGGCTGGATGATGTGGAGTTTGTTATCAATTTGGGAGTCCCATGAGGTTTGCCAGTGGTAACAAACAAGGAAAGCAATAAGCGGTTTGATGTCAAAAAGGGTTTTGAGAAATGGGGTAGGGGGGAGGTTGAGGACAAGCTTAACAGCTGCATCAGCCCTGTCATTGCCAGGGATGCCAATATGGCTGGGTATCCAGAAGAAATGAATACCTTTCCTACAGAAGGTGCGAGAAAGGAGTTTACGAAGGAGGTGGGATGTGGGATTATCCCATTCAAGATTGAATAAAGAAGTAAGGACAGCCTTGGAGTTGGAGAAGATGGCAAAGTAGCTGAGCAGGGAGTACTCAATAAAGTTGAGGGCAAGGAGGATGGCCTTCGCCTCGGCAGAGAAGATGGACGAGTAGTCGGGAAGCCTGCTACTGAGGATGATGTCTTGGATGACAGCAGCAGCTGTCTTGTCGCCTTCCTTGGAGCCAAGGAGTTTACGGAGGAGGTGGGATGTGGGGTTATTCCATTTAAGATTGAGTAAAGAAGTAAGGACAGCCTTACTCTACTCACAAACAGGGTTCTGGGTGTTGGTGAGGACTCTAAAGCATAGGAGAGGCTAAGCTTTCTACACCTCAGCAAAAAGGGGGGTTCGTTGGCTTCAACATAAAGGCTGGTGATTGGGGAGGTCCTGTGACACCCAGACAAAGACTGTGGGCTTCAGTTTGGATGGTGTTTTTTTTATTTTTTTTTATTTTTAATTTATTGAATTCTTCTCCTCGAGTTACAATGTATATACAAAACACAAGTAAGGAATAAACAAAACAATGTTTACATAATACCACAAAACATTAACATCAAAAGTTATATAAATGTAAAAAGTTATACCAAGGTAGCCAGTATTTTTGCCAAGAGTCAGACATATTCTTTTCATAAATGAACTTCTGTACGTTAAAATAGTTCTTAAGATAACAGTTCATGGCAACTATAGTTGGAAACCTCTTATTGGTTTTGGTTATGAAAATGTAATACTTTACAAGAATAATAATTAAATTAAGCAGTTTATCGTGATTTGTACCAAGCAAGATAGTTTCTGGGTCTAACAGTGAAATATTGATACGACCATTTTAAGGGCATTGTTGAGATAAATCCACAAGGGTTGCACAAATTTACAATGATAAAATAAGTGAACAATTGATTCGGTGTTACTTGAACAAAATGAACAAAGCGGATTATCAATTATCCCAATCTTATTTAGCAAAAGATTAGTTGGAAAGAAACAATTGAGGATTTTATACTGAAACCATCTAATCTTGGTATCATTGCTGCAATCAAAAGGGATGGAACAGAAAAGTCTCCACTTGTCATCAAGAAAAGTGGATTTAAGAACATTCTCCCACTTAGTACGAGCTTTATTGGTAAACCTAACATCCTTAATAAGGGTACAATAAATTGCTTTACATTCTAAATCAACCTTTAAAAGCATAACATGATAATGGTTGTCGACCGGTGAACAAAGCTTTTTGTTTGCCTTAATGATATTACCCCAAGAATGTTTCAAAGAGCTGATGACACTGTAGTACTCCAAAAAATTTGCATTAATATTAAAAGTATGAATAAAATCTTCGTATGAGAGAAAAGAGCCATCATCATTCAATAGATCGTTAACAATAGTAACACCTTTACTAAACCAATGTCTGTAGAAAACTGGAACATTACCAATTTGAATTTTGGTATTATGCCATAATGGTTGACTCAGAACAAGTTCCATGTCATTATTTGTATAACTAATTACTTGCCATGAATTGCAAAAACATTTGAAGACATCTCTCCAAAAATTATTTGACATTCCAGAAATAAAAGTTTTGATATATACGTCACCTGAATTAAACCACTTGTTATAATCAAAACCATAAGTACGCAAATAATTCAAATTCATGCTACCATCAGCTTTAAGAATACGCTTTATATACTAAGCTTTAGAGCAGTAGCATGGTGGCTTAACATTAGTCATCTTGAGACCACCAGAGGAATATTCCTGAATAATCTGGTTCCGGCTTACTCGATCGGGCTTTTTATTCCAAACAAACAAACAGTTTGGATGGTGTTGATGTGGTTGAGGTAAGAGTTGTGAATGACACAGTAGACACAGTAGACAATATTGCCATAGTCAAGCTTGACACGAATGGTGAGCCTGAAGATTTTGAGGAGAGCATGGCGGTTCGCACCCCAAGTGATGTTGGAGAAGAGGCGAAGAAGGTTCAGGGAGCTGTTGCATTTCTGTTTCAGGTTGGTGAAACAGAAATGCTCTTGTAGGAGAGCTTGGGGTCTAGATTTAAACCCAGGAACTTAGTGTGGTCATCTTTAGGGATGCAATTTCCATTGAGCACGAGGTTCAGTTTGGGGTGGAGGTTGTTGAAATGACAGACGTGCATGCAGATTGTCTCGTCTTTGAAGAATTTAAAACCGTTATTGTTGCACCACTCTTGCAGCCAGTTGAGGCTAAGTTGGAGCCTATTTTCGACAAGAAGAAAGCTAGGAGAGAAGTAGAAGATGGTGAATTCGTCCACGTAGAGGGCATGTTTGATGGGGCCAAGGTTGTCTGCGATGTTGTTAATGCTCAGGTTGAAGAGAGTGGGGAAGAGGATGCTGCCTTGGGGGACACCCTCTTCTTGGGGGTAAGGGTTGGAGAGGGTGTGGCCACACTTGGAACTGCCTAGGTGAGAGGAAGTTTTGAATAAGATGGGGAGGTGGCCTCTGAGGCCAACAGTGTAAAGATTGCGGCTAATGCCGTATTTCCAAGTAGTGTCGAAAGCTTTTTTGAGGTCGGAAAAAATGGCAATGAGGTGTTCCTTTTTAGCAAAGGATTTCCGAATAGCAGTGTCAAGCGTAATTAACTGGTCTAGAGTACTGCCACGTTTCCGGAAGCCACTTTGGTGAGTGGAGAGGATTCTGTTGGTCTCAAGGAACCAGTTTAGTGTCTGGTTAATGATCCTTTCCATAATTTTACAGAGACAGCAGGTGAGGGCGATGTGGCGGTAGCTGGAGGGGTCGGTACTGTCCTTCCCAGGTTTATGGGATGGGGGTGACAATATCCTCTAGATAGGGGGAAAGAAGTGTGAGGACCAAATGTGGTTGAAGATGGTGAGTAGGGTAGTGGTGACCTTGTTGGGGGTGGGGGTGTTTCAGGAACTGGTAGGGGATATTATCTGGGCCCTTGGATGTGCAGCCAGCGTCATGGATGGCTTGGTTTAATTCACAAAGGGTGAGAGGGGTGTTGTTGTTCTTGGAGTTGTCGGAGGGAAAGGTGATACTCCAGGCTTCAACGCGAGCTTTTTTTGTCTTTAAAGCATTGGGGAAGCTGGCCGAGGACGAAATGTTGCTGAAAGAGGCGGCGAGGTGGTTAAAGATGTCCTTTTTTTACGGTGAGAAGCTTACCATTCCAAGAGAGATGGGAGATGAGAAACTTGCCCACCCTGCCATGGAAGCTGTTAACCATTCTCCAAATCTTCTTAGTGAGAGTAATGGTGGTAAGAGAAGAGTTTTACTGTCCTTGATAGTGCGCTTGGCCTTGGCACGGCTGATGCGAAAGAGGTCGAGGTTG
Source organism: Chiridota heheva (assembly GCA_020152595.1). Classification (NCBI taxonomy): domain Eukaryota; kingdom Metazoa; phylum Echinodermata; class Holothuroidea; order Apodida; family Chiridotidae; genus Chiridota; species Chiridota heheva. Next base: position 357,717 of record JAIGNY010003616.1, read on the forward strand.
TGGGTGGTCGGGTTAGTTTTGAAGTTCTTGAGGGCCCTTTTCCTGTTCTTGATGGCGGTTTCAGTCATCACAGAACCAGGGGTAGGGGTGGTGTGATTAGGGGTTTGGAGGTTGTGGGAATAGAGCAGGTGGCGATGTTGATAAGGATGTTACTGAAGTTTGACATGGGATCCTCACCCTCGAGATAGAGGGAGAGGTGCAAGTCACAGAGGGTTTCGAAAAGGGGCCAGTCAGCCTTCTCAAGGTTTTAATTGGGGGTGTGGTCAGTGGGGGTTTGAAGGTTGGAGTGTATAAGAGGGTAATGGTCACTACCATAGAGCTAAAATCAAGGAGGAGGTTGGGGGGAACAGATAGACAGGTCAATACAGGTAAGGGAGCCAGTGACAGGGTAAAGGTAGGTCGGGGAGTTAGTGTTGAGCAAGGAGAGGCTGTGCTGTCGAAGACTGTTTTCGATGAGCTTGCCTCTGGGGGTGGTGGTATTGGAGCCCCACAATGGGTTGTGGGCGTTGAAGGGGGAGCGTAGCTAAGAAATGAGATTGTTAAGGCTGGTTGGCTGAATGTTGGCATGGGGAGGGGGGGGGGGGATAGATATTGCAATGGTGAAGGTCTTGTGGAGGGAGATAGACATACAGATGGCCTGAAGGTCAGAGGGCTGTGTGGGATATCGTGTCTAACGAAAATGGAGACACCCCCACAGGCCCTGTCACGTCCACTTGATGTTTGTGATAGCAAGCGAAGTTGTTAAGTGATGTTGGGATTAAGGGTTTTTAGTTTGGTTATTTGCTTTTCCTGAAGCCAGGTGGGGCAGTCTTTTGATGGTTAGCTGGATGAGTACCGTCACAGTTTGTTCAGTGTGGGATGCTGGTGCAGGAGGTGCTGTTATGGTCCAGGGCTCCACAGTTGCCACAGCACACTTGGCTGCAGCAGGAGTTTTTACCATGGCCATACCTCTGGCATTTATTTATGACAACGGAGGGGGTTAGGAATATAAGGGGTGACTGGGATTCTCAGGTAGCCAGCAGTGATGTGGGAGGGGAGAGTTGGTGTGGAAAACGTAAGGAAGATGGTATTGGTAGGTGTTTCAGCACCGTGTCTCTCGAGGACGAGACAACAGGCTTCAGTTATGTGTTGATTGGAAAGTTCCTCTATGAGGTCTTCATCGGTCAGGTAGGCTAGGTCTCTGGTTCTGACCACACCTTTACTGGAGTTTACGAAATGGTGGGGGTGACTGTAACGTCAATACCGGTATTGGCTATGGTTTTGGTGGCGAGGAGGGTGGTGGCTTGAGTGTCCCTGGTGCAGTGCACCAGGAGATCGCCGGATCTGAGGGTGGAGACCTTGGAGAGGGTACCAACAAGGCCTTGGAGTGCTTTGTTAATTAGAAAAGGGGAAACTTTTTTTTAAACTATCTGGTTTATTGTTGGCCTGTATTATTAGAATTTGGGGGATTGGGGCTGAATAATGGTCAATGGAGGTAGCAGGTGGGTCACGAGGGGAGGAAGGGAGGGTCAAGGTCAAGGCAGAAGCGTTTCGTGATGATGGGAAAAAGGGAGGGGGGGGGAACGAGAGACCCAAAACAACTTAAAAAGAAAATAAATAGCAGAACTACTATAGGAAAACCGCTGTACAGGTAATGATAAGGCGCACAAGTCTGGTCAGAATGGAAGGTAAGAAAAATTTTGTCCCAGCCTGGAAACTGCTGCTAGGCAAATGCTTTTGAAACAATGGAGCGGTTGCCTAGAGCAGACCATATCTAAACTTTTTCCTGATAATTTTAAACACATTCCAAAAATAATTCAATTCATCATACTAGAATAACCAAGTTCTTTTTAGAACCACAAAAAAAGTGACTTGAAATCACAAGCTTTCATTAATATCAGTAATGATATAGTCTTAAGAATCTATAATTTGATATTTTTCTTGTATAAGTCCAATGATTTTTTTTTCATATGAACAGGTGGCTTAAAGATTTGTTTAATATCTGGAACATTGCAGAAACTAGATCAAAATTGACCTTTTACAAACTGTTCTAATTTTCAAACTACAATTACCATTTTTTTTTTTTTTTTTTCAAAACCACGAAAGAAATGACTTGAAATGACAATTTTCTGAAGTTATCACTAAACATTAGGATCATCTTTTCTGAGAATCTAATAATAATACTTAATGGTTTTTAAATAATTACAGGCACTATTCTTTTGTTTTGCCAAATTTCTACAAAGTATGAGAACATACTTTTTTTGAAAATTTGAATTTTTACAATTGTCAGCTCTTTACATGTATATGCAAATTTGTGATATATAAAGGGACAGACTTCTTTGTGTTTTAATGAATGGTAAACCCAGTATACCGTTATCTGTTTGTTTTTTAGCAGGATGTTTGGAATCTAATATCCTGTTTTTATAATAATTAAATACTGGAAGGTTTGAATGGGAAAAGGGATAGAAACAATATATGTAGTATGCAGGCACAAAACTAAACATACATATACAACCACCCTAGAAATGTTCTGTTAAAAATTCAACAAGGTGGGAGGGAGAGATGGGGTGAAGGAATAAAATAGTAAACTATTGGAGATAACGTTGTAGTGTATTTAAATCATATTTTGTAATTTCACTCTCTTTCCCAATCAGATTTAAATTCGTGCCCACTGACTGCATCCTGCAAATCATCTATGCAACTGCCACAATAGTAGAGATCATTGAGACCCTTTCCATGCAACCACCACAATAGTAGAGATCATTAAGACCCTTTCCATGCAACCACCACAATAGTAGAGATCATTAAGACCCTTTCCATGCAACCACCACAATAGTAGAGATCATTGAGACCCTTTCCATGCAACCACCACAATAGTAGAGATCATTGAGACCCTTTCCATGCAACCACCACAATAGTAGAGATTATTGGACCCTTTCAATGCAACTACCACAATAGTAGAGGTCATTGGGACCCTTTCAATGCAACCACCACAATAGAAGAGATCAGTGGGACCCTTTCCATGCAACGACCGCAATAGAAGAGATCATTGGGACCCTTTCTATGCAAACACCACAATAGAAGAGATTGGGACCCTTTCAATGCAACCACAATAGTAGATAGAGATCATTGGGACCCTTTTCCATGCAACCACCACAATAGAAGTGATCATTGGGACCCTTTCTATGCAATCACCACAATAGAAGAAATCATTGGGACCCTTTCCATGCAACCACCACAATAGAAGTGATCATTGGGACTTTTTTTATGCAATCACCACTATAGAAGTGATCATTGGGACCCTTTTCCATGCAACCACCACAATAGAAGTGATCATTGGGACCCTTTCTATGCAATCACCACAATAGAAGAAATCATTGGGACCCTTTCCATGCAACCACCACAATAGAAGTGATCATTGGGACCCTTTTTATGCAATCACCACTATAGAAGTGATCATTGGGACCCTTTTCCATGCAACCATCACAATAGAAGTGATCATTGGGACCCTTTCTATGCAATCACCACAATAGAAGTGATCATTGGGACCCTTTCCATGCAACCACCACAATATAGGTGATCATTGGGACCCTTTCCATGCAACCACCACAATATGAGTGATCATTGGGACCCTTTCCATGCAAACACCACATTAGTATAGATCATTGAGACCCTTTCCATGCAACCACCACAATAGTAGAGATCATTGGGACCCTTTCCATGCAACCACCACAATATTGGGACCCTTCTCATGCAGCCACCACAATAGAAGTGATCATTGGGACCCTTTCTATGCAATCACCACAATAGAAGAGATCATTCGGACCCTTTCCATGCAACCACCACAATAGAAGTGATTATTGGGACCCTTTCCATGCAATCACCACAATAGTAGAGATCATTGGGACCCTTTCCATGCAACCACCACAATAGAAGTGATCATTAGGACCGTTTCCATGCAACAATCACCACAATAGAAGAGATCATTGGGACCCTTTTGCAATTGGGACCCTTTCCATGCAATCACCACAATAGTAGAGATCATTGGGACCCTTTCCATGCAACCACCACAATAGAAGTGATCATTAGGACCCTTTCCATGCAACAACTACAATAGAAGAGATCATAGGGACCCTTTCTATGCAATCACCACAATAGAAGAGATCATTGGGACCCTTTCCATGCAATCACCACAATAGAAGAGATCATTGGGACCCTTTCCATGCAACCACCACAATAGTATAGATCATTGGGACCCTTTCTATGCAACCACCACAATAGAAGTGATCATTAGGACCCTTTCCATGCAATCACCACTATAGAAGTGATCATTGGGACCCTTTTCCATGCAACCACCACAATAGAAGTGATCATTGGGACCCTTTCTATGCAATCACCACAATAGAAGTGATCATTGGGACCCTTTTCATGCAACCACCACAATAGAGGTGATCATTAGGACCCTTTCCATGCAATCACCACTATAGAAGTGATCATTGGGACCCTTTTCCATGCAACCACCACAATAGAAGTGATCATTGGGACCCTTTCTATGCAATCACCACAATAGAAGTGATCATTGGGACCCTTTTCCATGCAACCACCACAATAGAAGAGATCATTGGGACCCTTTCCATGCAATCACCACAATAGAAGAGATCATTGGGACCCTTTCCATGCAACCACCACAATAGTAGAGATCATTGGGACCCTTTCTATGCAACCACCACAATAGAAGTGATCATTAGGACCCTTTCCATGCAACTACTACAATAGAAGAGATCATTGGGACCCTTTCTATGCAATCACCACAATAGAAGAGATCATTGGGACCCTTTCCATGCAACCACCACAATAGTAGAGATCATTGGGACCCTTTCTATGCAACCACCACAATAGTAGAGATCATTAGGACCCTTTCCATGCAACCACCACAATAAAAGAGATTATTGGGACCCTTTCCACGCAACCACCACAATAGAAGAGATTATTAATAATGACAACAACCATAATAACAATAATAATGATAATAATATTAATGATATATATTTGGTAATTTCCCCTATTAAAAAAATGCCTTCAAAGGTAGAATAGGCCAAAGACCTGAGACACTAAGCTGTGCTCCACTTCCCATAAAGATAATGCAAAAACAACGGTAAAACATGTAATTAAAAGCATAAACACAAGTAAAAGCAAGAGTTCAGATAGTTCAATAAATGTTCGTTAAAAAGGTAGTTTTTCTTTCTGAACTGCTTAGAGGCAATTGTATAGAGATCCTGTGGAAGCATATTCCATAAACGTGGAAATTATACAAAATCAAAATTCAAGAAAACATCCACCTTTGCCGGCCAGTGAACTAAATGTCATGACTGCTATGGAGAAGATAATTATTGAAACTCATTGGGCAATTGTTATAGAAAATCTTGTGTCCAAGAACAAGGCGTAACAAACTTGAAGAAACCCTAATACTAATAATGTCAAAATTTTCATTATAGGAAACCGCATTCTGTACTGAAAACATTGTCTTGTACATGATTCTAGTTACCTGCCATTGTACAGCTTCTAAGTGATCGAGGTAACTTTTTCTTCTTGGGCTCTAAACAGATGCACAGTACATAAGAACTGAAACAATCAAACTTTTGTACAAAAGCAGGATAACTTCATGAGGCAAACCAAAGGTACATCTTGAAACAAAACCCACAAGTTTACATGCCCTACTGCATATATGGTCAATGTGATACTTAAAACTTAAATCTCTGATGAAGTTACACTCCACAAAGCTTGTAAATATATTTACAGTGTCCAGAGCCTATTCCCAAGAGAGTAGGAATAGTCAATAGCACAATGAGACAAAGATTTAAAAAAATGAAGATATGGCATTTGGGTGGATTTGTGATCATTGTGACTCTTTCCATGCAACTACCACAATAGAAGCCATAGTCAGGACCCTTCTTCTTGTCTAGTATAAAGAATAGCACCATTCATATATTGCTTATGTTTAATAGACTTTTTGGACAGTATATTATTGTATGAGTAAATGACTGGTGCCAGGAATGCATAGTATTTGAAGAATATGCTTAAATTTACCTGTTTTTTAATTGGTTGCTTCCAAGAGCAGTTGATCCATCTTTAGCTATAAACAGCTGCAATCCCTCCTCTAAAAGAAACATCCAAAATAAAAACATATTATGGTATCAAAATAAATCATGTCCGTAGAGACAAAGCAAGTCATGTCTGTAAGGGTCCACTTGATATTTCAGTCTTTGGAGGATGTACATTGCACTATTGTGTAGTTGACACAAAAGCTTATGTACTGTATTTTCTCTATAATTGAGAATAGCATATTTTTCATATTTATTTCACAGAATTTCAAAATTTCAAAACTCTTTTTCTCCCTTGCTAGCTATAGCCCTAAAATAAACAAATTCTGCATTCAGTGATTTTTCTGATATTTTTCTCGTTGCCAGGCTGAGACTAGCTGCCCCTCTCCCAAGTTCAATCCAACAAGTGTAAACAGTGACCATTGTTGGACCAAGGTCGCAAAAGGCACAAGGGGTTCATTTAATTTCAGTCACACTAGGTTTTATTTCGAACAATATCGTAACCACTTGGTATAATACTAATATATTAATGTAGGTAATACTAATATATTAATGTAGGTAATTGTTTGTTTGTTTGTTTGATGAGGTCTTAACGGCACCACGACAACGAAGGTCAAATTGTGCCTGAGAGGTCAGATCATTTTAGAGGTAGTAAGGAAAGAGACCAGGGGGAGAATGAGAGAAATTCAAGAACAAAAGCCAGAAAGCTGTGATCGAGAGAGGAGGTGCATGGGTAAAACAAAACAAAGTAGAGAGGGGGTGGAAGAGGAGAATTAAATATGGTTGTAGAGGGATGCATGCTGAAGGAAGGAGATTATTTTATCTGGAGGATTTTTTTGGAAGAACTCAGCAATTGAGTTGTGGGGAGCGAGTGAAGCTCTGGGAAGGTTGTACAGGGGGCAAGCAAGGAGAACGTGTTGGATTGTGAGAATGCAGTGGCAATTGTTACAGAGGGGTTGGGGGGAACCAATAAGGAGGTGGGAGTGAGTGAGGTGGGTGTGACCAATTCTAAGACGGGTAATACTAATATATTAATTCAGGTACACCTAAGTTTGTTTCCAGCAATGCGCTTGGTTAAAAGGAAACAGACCCCTGATTTGCATAGTCCATTATGCTATGAACGTGGTCAAGTTAAAGAAATGAATAAACATATATTGAGTTTGCTAGGAAAAGATAATGAATAATCAGACATCTATTAGCCTTTACCAATCAATATGACATGCTTGGTTGCATGTACTGAACATTATTGAGCTGGTAATTTGCAAGTGAAAACAAGCACACTGTAGGTAATACTGAATTGCATTCTAAATGCGCATGCTTGTTGTGCACAGTGCCATTATATGTGCATAGTGTACTTGTAAAAGCAAACGCACTATGAAATAAACTAAAAAATATTTTCATTCACAAAAGTTTGCCCTTTTATTCTCATTATGTGCAAAACTAGTTTATAATTTCCTATGCCAAATTAAACTGAAAGGTAACATGCATACAGAGAAATCTTTTTTTTTTTTTTCGAAATTTGTATACTAGGTATAAAACACAATGCGCATACGTACCAATTTAATACAAATTTGTTTTTATCTTGAAGCCTATGGGAAGTTGGATTTCGACATAAACAAACACAAAACATTACATGTACGTGTGTTCACTGTAAGCATGCTGTAAGTTTGAGTGAAAGTGCATTTTGTGCAAGGCATACAGCTTTAAACTTGTGCGTGTACTCATGAATATGTATAAAGCATAGTGGCTTATTCAATTTTTCCCTAGGTTAGTTACTGATCACAGTTAATTTCTGTGGTAAATTCTGTTCTAAAATGTTTATATTGGCTTCTCAGCTGAAATCGCTCAACCGTCCAATATCCCATAATTAACTGCAATTTGTATTGGTCGATTTCTTTATCATACAGCGAATTAAAAATTTGGGGATAAATAAAAAATAACACATTTGCACAGACCTCCAGCCCCCACTTGTGTGAAATCCTGCTGGCTAATGATGCCCTGGATGACCTCATCAGCGTCCACCCTGGAATCATCCACTCTTCTTTCTCTCTGGGATTCCTCGGCATGTCTCTTTAGGAACGAAAAGAAGAAATAAATGAAAATCTGTATTTAATAAAGAATGTCTTCCCTGTTCTATGGATATCTAATTTAATGAAAGGACAAAACATGAATAAACTGAATCGGAAATTTTCAATACTATCCTAAAAATTATTAGAATCAGTGCTTGAAAGTTGACTCGATTAAAAATGTACTGTGTTTAAATTCAAAGAATGTGACTTGCATTCAGTGTTCACGCTAGATTTTAAAATTTGGAGAGTTCCCCACCCCAACCACCACTCAGTGATCACTCTGCTTAAAAGTAAGAGTGTTCTTATTTTACTGCAAGTGATTGTACTCAACATTCGTTAGTTTCATAAAGAAGCTTCACCCTCCAGGTATACTAGAGGGTTCATGTCATCACAAACTCTAAAATGACTTTTATATCGCACATAAAGCAATAGCTTTTTCAGGTGAAATTTTATTTTGAATATTCATGTTGAAAACTTGACCCACACTATTTCCACTGCTTGCAAGAGCGGATATTACAATTAGCCTAGGGATCCCAAAATAATGTTCCCATTAACTATTTTAAATGAAACTTTCAAATTGTGACACAAACAAAAAGTGTCAGGAGAACAGTATGCTCGAATATTCGAAATAGAGAATAGGCTGATTGAGGGAAATACATACAGAGATAGGGCAGCAGGAGCGGATGATCTCAAATAACCTGAGCTTTGAAAGATGCACTTACATTTTCATTTCCTTTATTAATTTTCACAACATTTTACTACAAGCTTCAGAAAATCTTTGAGTTTTCTCAGGTATTTTAAGACAACAAAAAAAGAAGGGAAAAAAAGCTCAAGGTTACCATCACCCCATAACTCAGAAAACAAATAAAAGCTAGCACTCTTATAGTTTTATCAATTAAATAACAAAGAAAGTAGAGGCTCTGACTTGCCAATGTCAATAAAAGAATGTCATTAAACCCCCTTCCCAACCTGTACCCTTCCCAACCCCTACACATTCCCAGAACTACACCCTGGATTGTAATACAACTTCCAATTTAAGAAAATATGTGTGTCAAGGAAAGTCAAGCAGCATGAAAAATGTACAATAACATTAAAGCAAATCTATGCAAAACAATATTGCTTAATGTATGACAAACTAGACATTGGAAACGATACAAATCGTGCTAATAATGCACATTCCAGCCAGTACCACATTCTATACCAACCAGTCCGAAATACCATCCCATGCCTATACTTTATGCAATCACACCTGAAAACCAAATACTGTATGTCATTCCACCGCATGCATGACCCACATGCCATCACAACTAAAATCTAGATGACACCCCACCACATGTCTCACATGCCATTCCACCTTGTCCCACATGTCGACCAACACTGTCCCACATATGCCAACCCACCCTGTACCACATGCCAACCCATCCTGTTCTACATGCCAACCAACCCTGTCCAATATGCCAAAGCATCCTGACCAACATGCCACCCCACCCTGCCCTACATACAATTCCACCCTGTCCCACATGAAATCCCACCCTGATCCTAATTCCTACAGCTACTTTATCATCATGTCAAGAATGACATTATAATAACAACTCGAACGGTAAATACCGCCCTGGTTCGCATGCCCATGCAAATTGACACTCATATCATATGACCCACCCAATTATAAATATAACATCTCACACTAAGTCCCACATGGCATCCCTTGTTCAACATGGCATCCCACCCCATGTCCCACCCCATCCCTTGTCCCATATGGCATTCCACCATATCTCTCACATGGCATCCCACCCCATGTCCCACATGACATCCCTCCCTGTGTCCCACATGGCATCACACTGTACTGCATGTCCTGCATCAGTTGCTTCCCACCTGATGTCCCACATGACATCCCACCTTATGTCCCACATTGGATCTCACCATATGTTCCTCATGGTATCCCTCCCAATGACATCCTACTTCATTTCCCACATGGTATCACATCCCATGTTCCCATGGCCACCTACCCTATGTCCCACATAGCCTCCTACTCTATGTCATACATGACATCCCAAGCTATTTCACACTCTGTGTTACTCGTGGCATCCCACCCCATGTCCCACATGGCATCCAACCCCATGTCCCACATGACATCTCATGTCCCACATGACATCTCATGTCCCACATGACATCTCATGTCCCACATGACATCTCATGTCCCACATGACATCTCATGTCCCACATGACATCTCATGTCCCACATGACATCTCATGTCCCACATGACATCTAATGTCCCACATGACATCTCATGTCCCACATGACATCTCATGTCCCACATGACATCCCATCCTATGGCATTCCACCTTATATCCATTCCACCATATATCCTACATGGCATTCCACTCTGTTCCACATGGCATCTCATCCCATGTCCCACATGGCATCCCACCCCATGTCCCACATGACATCCCATAGGCTCTATAAGAAGTCTCATCCTAGCTATCTCATCCTAGCTATCACATCCTGATTGAGCATACTATGTATGAAAGTGTCAGTTCATATAATAACTTACATGCAAACGACTTGATGAATAAGAAATACGGGTGGTATCAAATCATTATGCCTGATATAGTACTTGGTGTATACCACATGGTGTATATTATATCATATGTCCCGCATGGCCCCCCATCCATGTCCCACATGGCATTCCTCCCTATGTCCATATGCAGTCACATCCTGTCACACTCCCTGACTGAGCATACTAGATAAAAAAGTCTGCTCGGTTTATATACTGTAGCAACTTTATGCAAATGAACACAATAATAAAGGTGGAGTTTAATAATCATGCCTGATACAACCATTGCTGCCTAAACATTTTGGAGAATTTTAGGGATTTTAAATCTCTAGAGCTACAAGAGAGATGCTGGTACTGAATACCATCAATGGTACTGAATACCATCAATGGTACTGAATACCATCAATGGTACTGAATACCATCAATGGTACTGAATACATCAATGGAACTGAATGCCATCAATGGTACTGAATACCATCAATGGTACCGAATATCATCAATGGTACTGAATACCATCAATGGTAATGTATACCATCAATGGTACAGATTACCATCAACGGTACTAAATACCATCAACGGTACTAAATATCATCAACGGTACTGAATACCATCAATGGTACTGAATACCAGAAAGGGTACTGAATACCATCATTGGTAATGAATACCATCAATGGTACTGAATACCATTAATGCTACTGAATATCATCTATGGTACTAAATACTACCAATGGTACTGAATAACACCAATGGTACTAAATATCATCAATGGTGCTCAATATCATCAAAGGTATTATTAATGGTACTAAATATCATCAATGGTACTGAATATCATCAATGGTTTTGGATACCATCAACGGTCATGAATATTACCAATGGTACCATCAACGATACTGAATATTATCAATACTATCATCAATGGTACTGAATACCATCAATGGTACTGAATATCATCATCATTGGTAATGAATACTATCATTAATTAACTACTGAATATCATCTATCTGAAATACAATGGTACTGAATAATACCAATGGTACTAAATATCATCAATCTAAATATCATCAAAGGTATTATTAATGAAACTGAATATCATCAATGGTACTGAATATCATCCATGGTTTTGGATACCATCAACGGTACTGAATATTACCAATGATACCATGGATGGATGGATGGATGGATGAATGCCATCAATACTACTGAATGCCATCAATGGTATCATCAATGGTACTGAATATCATCAATGGTATTGAATATCATCAATAGTATCATCAATGGTACTGAATATCATTAATGGTATCATCAATGCTACTGAATACATCAACGCTACTGAATATTATCAATGGTACTGAATACCATCAATGGTACTGAATACCATCAATGCTGATGAATACCATCAATGATATTGAATATTATCAATGGTACAGAATATCATCAATGGTACTGAAGCCAGAGCTAAATACTCTTTGCCGGAGTCGAGTTTCTATGTGCTTTCCCAGTGAATTTTAAGTGATAAAATGCATATGTAATCAGTTATAACTACTTGAGACTTCTGTTTGTTACAATCCTACAACAAGAAACTCACTGGGGTGAGTGATCCTTTATAGTTTTGGGGTAATTAGGGACACTAGCAGGAAAAATAATAATGCCTCAGACATACCCGTCTTCTCTCTGCTGTCCCTTGCCACGAATCTCTTGTGGCGCCCTCTTTATCCTTATCAGACACTTGATCGGTTAAACTTGTTGCACTGGAAAAATGTTCAGGATTACTAGAAGAATTGGAGTGTCCGCTGCTATACCCACTTGCTTTGGACTGCTGGCTATTGTAACTAGATGTACGAGAATGCCCTTGTTCAAAGGAATCGTCTAATGTCACAGGAGATTCAGAATCTGTGGGGGATGGAACTAAGCCTGAAGAGAGAAAAACATTAAACATTATCAAACTTTGATTGGTTCTGTTCCTGAACCTTCTAAATTTCAGTCATAATAGCAGACCTAAAGCATGAAAGAAACCATCAAAAACTTACAAAAAATGACAAAAAAGAAATGTTGTTCAAGATTTGGCCATAACAGCAATTTGAATTTTCAGGATTAACATTTCAAAAAAGTATGCAAACTGTGATGTCATCAATTGAGCAGCTCTCCATAATCTTGGGTTGAGCTACTATTTTTCAGTTCTATTCCATAATAGATTGCAGGAAGACAAGCTGGATTAAAAAAAAAAACTTATTTGAAACTTAAACCAAATAATTTATTATTTAGATGGAAAAAACATGATAGTTTAAATTGTTTGGTTTGTTGATGTTTAACAGCGCTGTGACAGTCAGAGTCAAATGTGCCAAGAGGGTGCTACAAATTTAAGGTGCAAGAGTTAGAATGGAGAAGAATTGGAAAGGAAGAGGGGATAGGAAGGAAAGAAAAAAATAGAATTAAAAATTTAAGGTGCAAATAAATGTAAAAAAAAGGAAGGAAGGATAGGATGGTAAGATAGACCAGAACCAAAAGATTAAGTATTCCGATGCTTTTTTTCATATGCTGATTGATTTGCAAGTTTTGTATTAAACTGTCATGTCATTGCATATCGTGAAATATTTGCTCCAGGGTATTTATTCATAAGCCATGAGACCACCATGCATGATACAGATCAATAAAATAGACATACCTATTGACAACACTAGCATGTGCACAATAATTAACAACATTATCATAGCAAGTATGATGCAAAATAGACATACGGTTGTTCATGTGTATTTGGAGAATTTTATGTTTAGCCCCGCCTACTCATTAATATGCATGGTATCACTACCAAAACCAACAATGCACATGCATCCACAGACCATGGACTATCTGTGTAGCACATATGACTTGAATCCAATTTATCAGTTTTTAGATATCGTGTTTACAAGCTCTTTTCAGCAAAATTATATTATGCCCCACCAACTATGCATACTAATGAAATTCAACGTTTTTATACCATGAACATGTACACATTAGCAAACATCATAACTGTACTAAATATGAAACAAAACATAAAAGTGGTTGTTATAAAATGAACATTTCAATTTTGTTTATATTAAGTCCCACCTACTCATTAATATGCATGACATCGCCATCAAAAACAATAGGGCACATCTACGGACCATGGAAAATCTGCGTACGACATGACTTGAATTCAGTTTATAGTTCTTTAGATATCAAGTTTACAAGCTCTATTCAACAAAATCAGATTAAGCCCTGCCCACTCTGTATATTAATTAAATTTAACATTTTACACCATGAATATGTACACACTAGCAAACATCATAACTGTACAAAATATAAAACAACATATATATGGTTGTTAAAATATGAACATTTCAAAAAATTTACATAATGCCCCGCTTACTAATTAATATGCATGACATCACCACCAAAACAACAATAGAGCACATCAGCAGACCATGAGCTATCTGTGTACCACATATGACTTGAATCCAGTTTATAGTTCTTTGGATAATCCTGTTTACAAGCTCTTTTCAGCAAAATCATATTAAGCCCGCCCACTATGCATATTAATGAACTTCAACGTTTTTATACCATGAACATGTACACACTAGCTAACATCATAACTGTACCAAACATGAAATAAATCAGATATGCGGTTAAAATATGAGCATTTAAAGATTTTTACATTAAGCCCTGCCTTACGTCACCACCAAAATCAATAGGGCACATCTATGGACCATGGGCTTTATGTATACCACATGACATCAATCCACTACCATTCTTGAGATATCGTGTTTACGAGCTGGGCGTCACATACACACACACACAAACATACACACACACATACATACATACACACACACACCATCATGACTGCATAGGTTCCTGTTGCTACCACACCGGAGACAAACAGGGGGTAAGTATGGGTAAAGATTAGATTGGGTGGAATAAGTTGCCATTGGGGAGGAAGGTGAAACATTGGAGGGATTATTCTTGAAAAGATCAGAAATGGAGGTGGAGGAGGAGAGGAGTGATCTTGAGTTCAAATACATCAGACAGGTTAACACTTATTCTACCAGCACTTTTTTGAAAATGCGCCTGGGAGGCAGAGTCAAAGGCAGGGCACCCAAAACGGCGAAAAACGCCACAGAGTAAGGCTGAAGCACAGGCTGATTTTTGAAGGGCCTCTTGTCTTCCGAGCAGGAAAGTCGGGCTCCTTCCGCTTTGGTGACCCAATGGGACCATGCTGCATATATTTTCGAGTTGGCACACTTGTCGCAGGTTGATTAACTAGTAATCATATGCTCTTCTGGGAGATTTGAAGGACATGAGTCTTATTAGTAATCATATGCTCTTTCTGGAAGATATGAAGGACAAGAGTCCTATTAGTAATCATATGCTCTTTCTAGGAGATATGAAGGACACGAGTCCTACTAGTAATTATATGCTCTTTCTGGGAGATATAAAGGACATGAGTCCTACTAGTAATTATATGCTTTTTCTGGGAGATATAAAGGACATGAGTCCTACTAGTAATTATATGCTCTTTCTGTGAGATATGAAGTACATGAGTTCTATAAGTAATTTTAGGGTCTTTCTGGGAGTTATGAAGGACATGAATTTTACTAGTAATTATATGCTCTTTTAGGGAGGTATGGAGGATAGAAGTTCTACTAGTAATTATATGCTTTTTCTGGGAGATATAAAGGACATGAGTCCTACTAGTAATTATATGCTCTTTCTGTGAGATATGAAGTACATGAGTTCTATAAGTAATTTTAGGGTCTTTCTGGGAGTTTTGAAGGACACGAATTTTACTAGTAATTATATGCTCTTTTAGGGAGGTATGGAGAACAGAAGTTCTACTAGTAATTATATGCTTTTTCTGGGAGATATGAAGTACATATGGTTACTTCAGAAATAAACTGCAATTGTGAGCCCATTCTTAAGTAATAACCGCCAAGCCTAAACAATTTGAAGAATAATGGGCGGGGCGAAGCCCAGCCCATTATAGTTTGGATTGTTTAGGTGAGCCGGTTACTGCCAACAATGGGCAAGCAAGAGTTAGTTAATTTCTATTCTATCACCAAATACGACAGAAATTTTTTAAAAAGGGAAGAAAACCTGATGAAATTCAGCTGAAGAAACACACAAAATTTTAAACAAATTGCCACACACATCAATCCAGCTCATCTGCATATGTCACAGAGAAGGATTGATGGTTTCTAGTTTGGATTTTTGCTGAACGAGCAAATAGTTTCCTTTAATTTTTTCTGAACAAACTTATCAGGTGTTTTTGTAATCCACAGGCAATATTTCAAAAGAAAAAAATTTCATCGTAATTTTAAATTCAGCTGAAGAAACATACAAAATATAAATTGCCATACACATCAATCCAGCTCATCTGCACATGACTTCTAGAGAAGGATTGATGCTCTCTAGTTTGGATTTTTGCCCAGTGAGCAAAAAGTTTCCTTTTATACATTTCTGAGCAAAACTATCAATGTTTTTGTAATCAACAGGCAATATTTCAGAAAGAAAAAATGTCATCGTAACTTTGGCAAAAAAACCCAAAATGAACATCAACAGCAAAAGGTCATTAGGTGATCTAAAATAGCCTAGGGCTAAGCAACTCATAACTCTGAAGCCGAAGGCCTGTGTTCATAATATCTGACCGACATCGAGTCTGACTGTCAGAATCAGAGAGTTCCACACAACATGAAGTCTGGAGAAAAATGGTAATTCATCATGGGCAGGTCTAGTTGTAAATGGAAAATACAATAAAAATCATAGAGTCAAAAGGAACTTTGTGCAGTTGTGAAGTAAAAATTTAGCCTAGTGTTGTTAGGCCTACGATCATGCCCAAACATGCAGTGTTCAAATCCTAATGGTGCTGGGACAACTGTAATTTAGAAACCTTAGTGTACAATGTACAGTACTGCAGCAGGTTGGAAAACTCACACAGCGTTTCAACACTTAGAGAATTATGCTTGGAGAGAGAAATGTAAAACAGACAAATTTCATGTCTTTCTAGGAGACAATTCAACAAAAAACTTCTACAGCTCCCTTATTAAACTTTTTGCCATTTAATGGCTTTTCATAAAAGAATAAAGAGCATAATGTGATGCAATGTTCACCTGTTGATGTTAGACCACTGCTTCCACCCTGAGACATCATGTCGCTCCCTGCTCCTTTGTTTGCTTCCTCCTCTCGGGATAATGTTGTAATGCCAGAGGGGTCAGCGGTCACTTCACCCGGAAGAATAAGACCCTTCACATCAGGTCTAAAGAGTAAAAGATTGAAACTTCATTGAATAAATACATTTAAAGGTGTAATCAGCTGAAAACATATTTTTAGCAGGTGATTGTGATGAAAATCTTTCAAACCAACTCTTTGTAAAGATTCTTATGAATACTTAATTCATTTATCAATTCAGTGCTCCACATAAACAGACAAAGCGTATAATCAAAATCATACCCTTCTGGAAATGAAACTATGTTTAAGTATGGTTGAAGCCAGGCTGAAGCAAAAATTAAAGGGGCACGAGACTGAAAAGTTAGGGAGTATTTTTAGGGGGTCACCCCCAAAATCAAATGCTTTTCTAGCATGCAACGGTTTAACAATTTTCTGCTTAATATGAATATTCAAGTAAAATTTGCCCTCACATCGTCTGTGGGCTATGTAAGCAAGAAGTTTATCAATCTTTTGTGGATAATATATCTGTGAAATTAGCAAATATAAGGAACCTCACTTTTCGGTCTAGTGCTCCTTTATGGCGGGCTTAAGCAAGAAATGAGTATGGCATACATGCATCAGACTTAAACCAGACTTCCTGCATACTCAATCTTGACATCTATATAAAACTGATTTTAATCCTGACGTGGGCCAGACTTAAGGTTGCCTAGTTTACTTCGCTTAGATTGAGACTTAGATTTGTTTGATCTTTTTTATGTTGTTATGTACTGGCTTGTATAGCTGAACTTAAGAACATAAGTTTTTTCAGGGAAAAGTATGGACTTTTTTGAATTTTTTTATTATTAGTCTGAATGTGGTCCTGACTTCAGCCTGACTTGAACCAGACTTACTGTAAGAAGAGTTGGGACTTAGATTTGTTTTTTCTATGTTATTTTGACAGGCTTGTATATCTGTATCTAAAGAAATAGGTTTTTTTTTTTTTTCTTTCTTTTTTTTTTTTTTTTCTCTGACATGTTTTATACAAGTTGTTTAAGTTTATTTTGTCTAGTCTTTTGTTGTAGGTGAAATAAATTGTGAGATAATTGCTTAAAATGTAGGACATATCTTATTTAGTCAGTTGTGATAAGAAGCAATAAGTAAGTATACATCATTTGCCCACATTTGGCATCTTCCAAAACAATCCAAAAGATTTTTTCCAATTAATTAAAACAAAGATTCTGTCTAAAATAAATTACATGGGAGCAGCTATGTTTTTCTTTATAATTTTTTATTTTCTAGCTAATAAGAAATTATTTTTTGTTTGCATGGGGTGTATTAATTTTATTTGTACATCATGTTACTGATATATCAGCCTTTAGAACTTTATGTCAAAGCATACTGGATAGAAAATTTAAAGAATTATAAAGAAATACATTATTGTGTGCTAACACATGGGACAAATGATGACATTGGTAGTATTTCATCACTAAATGGCAGCCCCATGCTACAAATTTAAACATAGATAACATGAGAACAGAATTAGCTTTGAAGATGCAGTTTTTAGCATAAAGTTTTTTTTTTAAATCCTCTATCACATGTCTAGTTTAAATTTTTGACCTTGTTTTCTTTAAGTTGTTATTGTGGAGTGTGTTAACTAGCTGCTTCTGTAAGATTTCTTTTTACATGGGACAAACTGCACTGCCAAAAAAAGAGAAGCTACAAAGAAGGCAATATTAGCAGGGAGTGACAAGAAAAATTGCAAGAAAAACTACTGCTTAAAGAAGAACATCAACACTCCCAAACAAATTACACCCAAACCCTCAATCTTCCCTTTATCAATAAAGATATAACCTTTAATTTCATTGGTATTGGCAACTTACCGATATTGATATATAGTACTGTCAAAATCATATCAGCATTACCGATATCAAATTGATACATTTGAAATTACAAAAACTAACAGAACTACATGTAATACCTGTAAGTTACACACTAAGCAATAGGACAGTTCTGTTGTTAAGATGTTTTTCGTTCATGTTTCAAAAGTTGTGTTTTAAAATTTTGATGATGTTGTGCTCATAAAAAGCAGTGCAAATAATTTTGCTTTGTGTTATTTCTGTTTTAGATATTAATTTATAAAGCATTCCATAAGTGTTCAGATAATCAAATTTATAGTTATTTTATGAGTTTTGACAGTATAAATGATAACTCGTGCCAATTTATGAATAGTTTTTTGCCATACCAAATATTTCTATATATACTGTTTTATGCAAATCTTAAAAGCAATGTTATCGGTATCATACATTTTCTGTATATATCGGTATATTACCCATAAACTTACAGGCTTTAGTTTGGTCCTGATGTCAAGGTTTATTTATTCTGATGAAATCTGACGTATAATTTAAGGTCAGATTTGGCTTGGGCAAGAATTACATCAAGCACCAGCCCAAGATCAGTTACTGTTTCCCCAGCAAAGCAGATGTGATGTTTCTTTTTTTAATCATTTATTTGACCTCTGACCTCTAATGTACATAACCCTCATTATAGGGGGACAAACTTGTCATCATTCCACACCATCTTACCATCATCAACCCAAGATCACTTACTGTTATCCCAGCAAAGCAGACAATTTCCTCTTTTAAACTCTTATTTGACCTCTGGCTTCCAAGGTACATGACCCACACCATGGGGGGACAAGCTTGTCATCATTCCACACCATCCTACCATCATCACCCTAAGATCAGTTACTGTTTCCCCAGCAAAGGAGAAGCAAAATGTCCTCTTTAATCACTTATTTGACCTCTGGCCTCTAAGGTACAAGACCCACACCATGGGGGGACAAACTTGTCATCATTCCACACCATCCTACCAAGTATCACCCTAGGATCAGTTACTGTTTCCCCAGCAAAGGAGAAGCAAAATTTCCTCTTTTAATCTCTTATTTTACCTTTGACCATGACCCACATTATACAGGGACAAACTTGTCATCATTTCACACCATCCTACCAAGCATCAATCAACCCAAAATCAGTTACTGTTTCCCCAGCAAAGCAGACACAAAATGTGTGTCAGAGGCCACTTATTTGACATCTGACTTTTAAGATAAATTATAGGAGGTGGGGTCAAAATCCTTAGCACCCCACACCATCCCAACAAATATGACCCCATTACATGAATTTATCTCTACATAAAATAATAAATACTCCCGTTTTGTTTTTTAAGTAGTTCAAAAGCTTCTGATTGGGCCTAAATTATACATGCACAAATCAATGATTAATTCAATAATTGTACTATGATCCCAATCCAGCCTGGTTTCCCGCCATTTTTCAGCAAATAAATCAGATCATGTGTTGAGCACTGAGACCACCATTCACAACGTGTCTGACGCGTGACGTAAATACGTACGTACGTCATGTATATACGTATGAGCACATCCATACTGTACTAGTACACGCTGTACCGGCTACTACATCGTGATCAAACAACTGGAACTTGGAAGCTGGAACGATCTTGAAATTGAGCCTTTTGTTTTGTTGCCCAAGCAGGTACGGTTTTGAATCATATATTTTGCTAACTGCAGTTTTAATTTTTGTTTTAAGAGGAATTGTGCAACAGTTTGTTTCTGAAGCAGATAAAAAAATATATTATTCACGGATGGTTGTCATTTAATTTTTTTCCTAGCCTAACATGTTTGTGCTATTGTACCTGTACAGGCTGTAGCTTAGTGTGCTAACACTAGGCCTTACATTGTTACAAACAACTAAGCTAACTAGTAACAGTACACTTTGGGCTGCTAACACAGAGTAATCACCTTTTCTTTGAACTGCTTTTCTTGTTTGAGTGATCATTAGGCCACCATTGAGGCAAGAATGTATGATGTTGAACCTCATCACAGTATACTGTACCATGTTACAATAGCCTAGGCCTAATGTATGTAGGCCGATGGTATTAGGCCTAGGCCTAATGTATGTATGGTATTGATGGGTCGAAAGAAAGACTGCTCTACCACATGTTCAGGTTTTTTGCCTAAGCTACTACCAGACTAACGTTAGGCCTAGCCTATATGCTAACAGTTAGCCTAAGATAGTATTATCAGAATCATATTGCAGTATGTTGTTGTAGTGCATCCCTTTTCATCACTCCATGTAGGAATGGGATACTGTACATCAATAAAATTTGGCAGAGAGGTGGAGGGCCAAGTTACCTTCAAAGTGAGCAAGAATGGGGTATTGTGTGTGCATGCTAATTAGCTAATTTGCATAATAAAGACAAATACATTATTTTCAATTTCCCGTAGACTGTTTCATGCATGATCGTGAAATGTGGGTATCAAATGCTTTATCTTTACGGTAAATTTGGGGGTCATTAATGCATACTAATTAGGTGAATTGCATATCAATGGATTTTAACCAAAATGTTTAGCTTTAAGTCATAACGTGAGATATATGAATGAAGTACATCCATGATACTTGGCATAGAGGTGAAGAACTAAAGTACATTTTAAATGAGGATGAAAATGGGTGTTGTGTGTGCATACTAATTTGCATAATAAAGGCAAATTTATTGTTATCAAATGTTCTGTCTTTACCATAAGTATCGGGGTCATTAATGCATAATAATTAGATGATTTGCATATCAATGGGTTTGAATGAAAAATTTTGACTTTAAAATCATAACTTTATAAAAATCATTTCAGTGCAGGAAATTCTCTTCTGAGTGTAGTTGACAACCTATTATTAATGCTTCTTACTTAGGTTTTATTTAATTAGATCTTAAAAAATTTCAAGTAATTTTTTCCCAAATCATAGGATTTCAGGGATTTTTTTCTTCTTCAAATCTTATGCTCATGTCTGTTTAAGTTTTAGCAAATTCTTTACTTAATCTTAAAGTTACTTTCTTTACAAAACCTAAAAATCAACAGGGATTTGTGTTAGCTTTACATTGCTGTACACTTGGCTAAATGCCATTTTTGAAGGCTATGATTCCACTTTTATTCTGCAGTTTTTTGCATGAATACCCCAAAATTGGTTGGTAAAAAAGCGGGTGCCATTTTCAAACTACAAAAATTCTTACAATGTGTTAGTTTTACAATGACTCAGGCCCCAGTGACAATGTCTCAATTAATTTTCATTCCTTTCTATATCATAAAACAGATTCAGGGTTGGACAAATACAAAAGAGTCACTCGCCAAACTTGGCGAGGCTTAATTAAGTGTGGTAAGTACCACACAGTATATTGTAATATTTTATGCGTCAGTTATTTTTTGCTAGCCTATGGCGAGCAGGCAAGTGGTTTTTCCAACCCTCGTAGCCATTGCATTAGAGTCAGCTAATATAAAGACATTTCATCTATTTTTTCCTGAAAAACTAATGGTTATAATAATAATAATAATACAAATGATTTATAATGCACACATATCCACTCTAAAAAGCGCTCAAGGCACAAGTAAGATAAAACAAATGAACAAACAAATAACAAAAGCACAAAAAAACCTATCCAGAATCATTAAAAGCAGAATTCATAAGGCGAGTCTTAAGTTTCTTTTTGAAAACGTTTAAATGCATGGCCTGTCTAATTTCAATGGGTAAACTGTTCCAAGTATGTGGTGCAGCAAATGCAAAGGACCTATCCCCCCACTTCCGATTTACCTTATATTCCTTGAGAAGGGACAAATTACTGGACCTAAGATAACGAGATGGATTATATATGAAAATTAAATCAGCAATGTAAGTAGGACAACAATTATTTAGGGATTTATAAACAAGTAACATAAGTTTGAAAATAATTCTATAAGAGACGGGAAGCCAATGGAGATCTTTAAGTACTGGGGTGATGTGACATGATTTTTTGAAAAGTCAAAATGCGGGCAGCAGTATTCTGTATTTTTTGAAGAGGAAGTAAAGTTTTCTTGGGGAGACCATATATTAGTGCATTTGCATTGTCTAAACGTGAGGTGACCAAAGCGTGTATTAACTGTTCACTTGCACTGAAATCCAGGTATTTACGAATACGACTAATGTTCCTTAGATAAAATGATGAAGAGTGCACAATATTGGTAGCATTATGAGCCCAAAGTTCATGTAGCTACGAAATTTAATTTTAATTTTCTTTAAAAGCAAAATAATTGTTTCTGTTGTCAGAAATGTACCAGTGAAGTGTACAAAAGGATTGATTAAAAGTACATAAAGAAAGAAGATTAAAAATATCAAAATGCGGTGTTTAATCATTGAAAATATAGTCAGTTTTATGTAAAATTTCTTAACAGGTGAAATCATAATGGATTTTTTTTTCTTTCTTCAAATTAATTACATCTTCTATGAGACAATTATGTTGTTATCATAGAGTTAATAGAAAGAAGATACTCAAATGAGGAAAAGGGAAATTTGCTGAGTAAGATTAGAGAAAGGCCCAAACTTCTTTCTTTAGCTAAAAAGGTATATCAAAAATAATTCTTTGAATTTAAAGGACACATCCAGAGCTAATATACAGGGAATTTGCAAAGACAATTTCTGCTCGCACTCTTTCATGCCAATATCACACAAAGGTATTTTTTTAATACTCTGTTAATAACACACAAGATCAACAGGAACTAATTATCTGTCATTCATGTTATAATATATATTCAGAGAGGATTGAAATGCAGTAACAGCAGTGACTTACCTGGGTGCCATGGGGCGAAAATTAGATGGGACCCTTCAAGTTAGTGAAATGATCAACTGTAACATGAATATATGTGGGTCAAGGGATCAAAAAAGGGTTATACTCCATTCTTCAAATGGGGATCAAAGGGGTGTAAATCTGGAAATGTCCACTCAACAGAAAGTTGCCCCAATTATTCAATTGGGGCAACTTTCTTGCAGTTGCACAGCCAGGATTTTGACAATGGGAGGGGGGGGGGGGGGTCTGCTTTTCAAGAATAATAGATCTTTTGTAAGAAAAGAAAAGTTCACCCACTACCTACATGAGCAGTTATGAAAAGCGAGAGAAAAAACACGATTTTGTTGCGAAGTCAAACAATCGAAAAGCCCCACAACCTTTACCATGAACCTTCATATTACCAAACTTAAAACCTTTTCTTTCTGGACCTTCTTTCTACACCTGGCACTTCTTTATATGTAAGGGGGTGTCCGACACCCAACCCCTGCACCTCTGTGTGCCCCGCTCCCTGGCGGAATTCCGTAGGTAAGCTTTGTATGGTAGAATATTCAAGTTTGATACATTTCTAGCATGTTTGAGTAACAAATTGCATTTTGGTTTTAAAAAATATCTTCATTTTACTTTAAAATAATACACATTTGTTGTTTAAAATTTTATAAGTCGCCCAAAGTTTGATAGAGATAAGCTAAAGGGGATTGATAAATGCCCAGATTGGTTTAAACTGTGGATAAATTTGGTTGAAAATGGCCAAAATTTGGTTAGAAATCACCCAAATTTGCTTAAAAATGCTTTAAACACCTAAATTTGGTTAGAAGTCGCCCAAAGTTTTTTAGAAATATAGCTCGAATGTGGTTGAAATTGCTCTGATTTGTTTACATTTTGTGTAGATTCGGTTGAAAGAGTTCCCACTAATTTTTTTTCTTTCTTTAATTGCAGTTAAAGATCGCAGATAGTGCTTGCATTGCCTAAAGTTTGTTAGAAGTCGCCAATATGTATTTGTGTAAGTAATCAAAAATTGGTTAAAAAATTTCCATTTAATCAAATTAGCTACAGTTTCATTCACTTTTGTCTGTTTGTTTGACAGTTTAGGCAATAGTAGTATTGGACATTTAGGTAGAATTTGGATTATAAAGTCACATTTTTGGCAACCCTCTGGCGTTAAAAGGACGCCAGAGGGTTCTGAAGGATCCATGATACATACATCACTGCCGCCCAAGTTGCCATGAAAACTACAGTAATGTAAAGCAATTATGACGACAAAATTTAATAAAGGCGCCCATGCACATATGGTGCCTTTGGACCCTATCCAGCCCTGTATTTATGTAAAATCATTTGAATATAATTTTAAACCAATCTATGCAAAATTGTTACTACTGTATGACAGTAGCCAATTCTAATTGTTTTTCTTCTTGAAAGTTGCACCTACAAAAAACCTGAAACATTCAGCTTACCAGAGTATCCTTATCTGCAGGAAGCCTCACATAGTTCTTTGAATTTTGCTAGCCCGCTCTTTTAGACCTGCCCTTTTATAGTATAGTAATGGATCCTTCAGAAGCATATCCCAGGTAATAAACCGGCTCCGGAGGAGAAAGACTTCAACTGGATTATTAATTGCAAATGTAGCGAAATTAGGGCAAGGGGGAAGAGTGATTGATTTCATCTTTTCTGTTTTTTACCTTTCTTTCATTTCACTTTATAACTGAAGTTTTCATATTTACAACAAAAGATCCTTTTTACATAATTACAAACTCTGGATGTCCTAACTTCAAATTCTGTTTTAATTTTGCAAGCAATTTTTCAAAAAATAATTTCAGGGCCATACCAAAATGCCAGGTTGGGGAGGGGTAAATTATGGTTTTATCCCAATGAGTTGAAATAAAGATTGTTCAAAATTGTCTAAAATTTCCTTGGCCAATTTTCTTCAAAATTTAAGCATTTAATTTTACAAATTTTTACCCCTTTTAAAAATGTATCACACTTTTACAGATACATATTCTATTTGTATCGCATATGTGGAATATTAAAAATTATAAAGGATTACATGAAGCTACAAGATAACATAGATTGTTGCGAAGCCCCCTCTAAATTCGTAAGACAGTGAGAGATGCAAAATAGGCAGTTTGTCAGAGTAGTATGGTAAGTTTGGGCCATATGTACACTGTGTTAGGATAGACACAGTGTTAACCTACAAAATACCACAAACAGTTTCATCTGTATGGACTTGAAGTCGACTGAAGCAATCTCGTGTGTGTTACATTCTCCATCTTTGGAAAGGAAAAAGCAACATCTGCCTGACTGGGACCAAGTAAACGAGGTGAATTTCATCATCAACAGCAAACATGACAACAAGTTTGACAACATTTGTTACAGGATTTATTGAATTTTACCTAAAAATATTGAGAAAATTAACTTTGGCAAGGTTGAATATAATTCCTTGTGAAACTTTCAAAACTTACATTCAACATACATAAGAATTAAACTCAAAATAACATGGATTGAAACAAATTGTTGCTTTTCCATATCTAATTAGTGAGAAAATACTCATTTATATATAATTTGCACATTACAAAAATTTTACAAAATTCTACATAAAGGTTTAGCAATTACATTAGTTACTACATCCAGTATTGTATTTTGTACATGTCAGTGACACAAAACTATTTTAGCAGGTCAGATGCTGTATGCAAAATAAGGAGGGTGGGATCAAGATAACCAACCGTAACCAGAAAGGTCAAATTTGATACAGTTCGGGAAAACATAATTCCTACATATAAAATTGGTATCATATGAAAGGTGTTCAATCTGCTTTGTTTTAATTCTTGGAGCTAATTAACTTACCTCATTTGTATAAATTTTCACTCAAATATGCAATTATTTTTACATCATTGAAAAGAACGGTCTTAGCTTTCAATCAAGCTACAGTATGGTTGTTATGGTATACTTTCAAGATAATTGTTTTAAATCACTTTTTAAAAATTACAGAAACCTCACGATTGTTTTCAGACCCTGGGACTTAAAGATTTAAGTCATTTTAAACCCATAACTATTTGACTTTTAAGATAGAGAAAGACTTTACTTGACTTATTGATTGTAAATGCAGTGGAGTAAAGGCAAATGGGAAGACTGAAAAGAGTTCAATTTGAATGATCTTGATGGGATTTTTTTTTCTCTTTAATTTTCATTTTATAACTGAAGCTTTTAATATTCATTAGGTGAAAATCCTTTACATAATTGTTTAAGTCATTTTAAAACCATAACTTTTTCCACTTTCCAATTCATTTCTTCTATTTGCTGTTGAAAAGTTCATTTGTGGTTTTATGGGGCTACTATTATATTAAGTCCAGTACATGACGGTTATGTTAAATAAATATAAATAAAATAAATTTACAAAATAATAAATACAATTTTAAAAAGCTGTTGGACAGGTGCAAGCTGGGAAGAATTTGGAAGAAAGAAAACATCATTGGAAATGAAAACATGAAGCTGTCTTTTAAGTTTCAGTTCATTGGTCAACCATGACAACCAACCTTGATCCTAGTCTAAAGGTCATCTCGCCAACCCAAATTAAGTATGTTTTAAGTCAGACTAGCCAGACTTGAATAATGCTGTTAATTGTCTGCAAAGTTTGTTTTAAGTCAGACTACCCAAACTTGAATAATGCTCTTAATTGTCTGCAAATTAAGTATGTTTTAAGTCAGACTACCCAAACTTGAATAATGCTCTTAATTGTCTGCAAATTAAGTATGTTTTAAGTCAGACTACCCAGACTTGAATAATGCTCTTAATTGTCTGCAAATTAGGTATGTTTTAAGTCAGACTACCCTCACTTGAATAATGCTCTTAATTGTCTGCAAATTAAGTATGTTTTAAGTCAGACTACCCAAACTTAAATAATGCTGTTAATTGTCTGCAAATTAAGAACGTTATAAGTCAGACTACCCAGACTTAAATAATGCTGTTAATTGTCTGCAAATTAAGAACGTTATAAGTCAGACTACCCAGACTTGAATAATGCTCTTAATTGTCTGCAAATTAAGAACGTTTTAAGTCAGACTACCCAGACTTAAATAATGCTGTTAATTGTCTGCAAATTAAGAACGTTATAAGTCAGACTACCCAGACTTGAATAATGCTCTTAATTGTCTGCAAATTAAGTATGTTTTAAGTCAGACTACCCAGACTTAAATAATGCTGTTAATTGTCTGGAAATTAAGTATGTTTTAAGTCAGACTAAACAGACCTGAATAAGGCAGTTATTTGTCAGCAAATTAAGAATGTTTTAAGTCAGACTAGCCAGACTTGAATAATGCTGTTAATTGTCTGCAAATTTAGTATGTTTTAAGTCATACTACCCAGACTTGAATAATGCTGTTAATTGTCTTCAAATTAGGTATGTTTTAAGTCAGACTACCCAGACTTAAATAATGCTGTTAATTGTCTGGAAATTAAGTATGTTTTAAGTCAGACTACCCAGACTTAAATAATGCTGTTAATTGTCTGGAAATTAAGTATGTTTTAAGTCAGACTACCCAGACTTAAATAATGCTGTTAATTGTCTGGAAATTTAGTATGTTTTAAGTCAGACTACCCAGACTTGAATTATGCTCCTAATTGTCTGCAAATTAAGTATGTTTTAAGTCAGACTAGCCAGACTTTAATAATGCTGTTAATTGTCAGCAAATTACGTATGTTTTAAGTCAGACTAAACAGACCTGAATAAGGCAGTTATTTGTCAGCAAATTAAGAATGTTTTAAGTCAGACTAGCCAGACTTGAATAATGCTGTTAATTGTCTGCAAATTTAGTATGTTTTAAGTCATACTACCCAGACTTGAATAATGCTGTTAATTGTCTTCAAATTAGGTATGTTTTAAGTCGGACTACCCAGACTTAAATAATGCTCTTAATTGTCTGCAAATTAAGTATGTTTTAAGTCAGACTAAACAGACTTGAATAAGGCTGTTATTTGTCAGCAAATTAAGAATGTTTTAAGTCAGACTAGCCAGACTTGAATAATGCTGTTAATTGTCTGCAAATTTAGTATGTTTTAAGTCATACTACCCAGACTTGAATAATGCTGTTAATTGTCTTCAAATTAGGTATGTTTTAAGTCAGACTACCCAGACTTAAATAATGCTCTTAATTGTCTGCAAATTAAGTATGTTTTAAGTCAGACTAAACAGACTTAAATAAGGCTGTTAATTGTCAGCAAATTAAGAATGTTTTGAAGTCAGACTAGCCAGACTTGAATAATGCTCTTAATTGTCTGCAAATTAAGTATGTTTTAAGTCAGACTACCCAGACTTAAATAATGCTGTTAATTGTCTGAAATTAAGTATGTTTTAAGTCAGACTACCCAGACTTAAATAATGCTGTTAATTGTCTGGAAATTAAGTATGTTTTAAGTCAGACTACCCAGACTTAAATAATGCTGTTAATTGTCTGGAAATTAAGTATGTTTTAAGTCAGACTACCCAGACTTAAATAATGCTGTTAATTGTCTGGAAATTTAGTATGTTTTAAGTCAGACTACCCAGACTTAAATAATGCTGTTAATTGTCTGCAAATTTAGTATGTTTTAAGTCAGACTACCCAGACTTAAATAATGCTGTTAATTGTCTGGAAATTAAGAATGTTTTAAGTCAGACTACCCAGACTTAAATAATGCTGTTAATTGTCAGCAAATTAAGTATGTTTTAAGTCAGACTACACAGACTTAAATAATGCTGTTAATTGTCTGGAAATTAAGTATGTTTTAAGTCAGACTCCCCAGACTTAAATAATGCTGTTAATTGTCTGCAAATTTAGTATGTTTTAAGTCAGACTACCCAGACTTGAATAATGCTGTTAATTGTCTGCAAATTAAGTATGTTTTAAGTCGGACTACCCAGACTTAAATAATGCTGTTAATTGTCTGGAAATTAAGAACGTTTTAAGTCAGACTACCCAGACTTAAATAATGCTGCTAATTGTCTGGAAATTAAGTATGTTTTAAGTCAGACTACCCAGACTTGAATAATGCTCTTAATTGTCTGGAAATTAAGTATGTTTTAAGTCAGACTACCCAGACTTAAATAATGCTGTTAATTGTCTGGAAATTAAGAATGTTTTAAGTCAGACTAACCAGACTTAAATAATGCTTTTAATTGTCTGCAAATTAGGTATGTTTTAAGTCAGACTACCCTCACTTGAATAATGCTCTTAATTGTCTGCAAATTAAGTATGTTTTAAGTCAGACTAAACAGACTTGAATAAGGCTGTTAATTGTCAGCAAATTAAGAATGTTTTAAGTCAGACTAGCCAGACTTGAATAATGCTCTTAATTGTCTGCAAATTTAGTATGTTTTAAGTCAGACTACCCAGACTTGAATAATGCTGTTAATTGTCTGGAAATTAAGTATGTTTTAAGTCAGACTAAACAGACTTGAATAAGGCTGTTAATTGTCAGCAAATTAAGAATGTTTTAAGTCAGACTAGCCAGACTTGAATAATGCTCTTAATTGTCTGGAAATTAAGTATGTTTTAAGTCAGACTACCCAGACTTAAATAATGCTGTTAATTGTCTGGAAATTAAGAACGTTTTAAGTCAGACTACCCAGACTTAAATAATGCTGTTAATTGTCTGCAAATTAAGAACGTTTTAAGTCAGACTACCCAGACTTAAATAATGCTGTTAATTGTCTGGAAATTAAGAACGTTTTAAGTCAGACTACCCAGACTTAAATAATGCTGTTAATTGTCTGGAAATTAAGTATGTTTTAAGTCAGACTACCCAGACTTAAATAATGCTGTTAATTGTCTGGAAATTAAGTATGTTTTAAGTCAGACTACCCAGACTTAAATAATGCTGTTAATTGTCTGGAAATTAAGTATGTTTTAAGTCAGACTACCCAGACTTAAATAATGCTGTTAATTGTCTGGAAATTAAGAATGTTTTAAGTCAGACTACCCAGACTTGAATAATGCTGTTAATTGTCTGGAAATTAAGTATGTTTTAAGTCAGACTAACCAAACTTAAATAATGCTGTTAATTGTCTGCAAATTTAGTATGTTTTAAGTCAGACTACCCAGACTTAAATAATGCTGTTAATTGTCAGCAAATTAAGTATGTTTTAAGTCAGACTAACCAGACTTAAATAATGCTGTTAATTGTCTGGAAATTAAGTATGTTTTAAGTCAGACTAACCAGACTTGAATAATGCTTTTAATTGTCTGCAAATTAAGTACGTTTTAAGTCAGACTAGCCAGACTTGAATAATGTTGTAAATTGTCTGCAAATTAAGTATGTTTTAAGTCAGACTAGCCAAACTTTTGTTAAGTATGCATGAAGTCAGTCAATTCATACTTGATATTGAAAATTTATGTTGCTGGAAATTAATTATGTTTGAAGTCTGGCAATAAGATATATATCACCCTTAAAAGTGCTGGAAATTAAGTATGTGTGAAGTCAGGTAATTATACTGCTGTAA
The DNA here is from genome assembly GCA_020152595.1 of Chiridota heheva. Lineage (NCBI taxonomy): Eukaryota > Metazoa > Echinodermata > Holothuroidea > Apodida > Chiridotidae > Chiridota > Chiridota heheva. The sequence continues at coordinate 388,705 of JAIGNY010003616.1, forward strand.
AATCTTTTTTGGCAATTCCACAGGACATTAAAAATGTTCCAAATCTATACTTCAAGAATTTCCAGAAGGGTATCAGTTCAAACTTTGCAAGGAGCAGGAAAAACATTTTTAATTGAGTACTCTTTTAAAGATAATTATTTCTCTAGGCATAAATGTAGCTTTTCTCACTTCTAAACAGAGAACAAATCACTCCTAACAGGTACAACAACCAAAATCATACACACAACCAAAATCATACACACAACCAAAATCATATACATATATAAATATATGTTTGTTTGTTTGATGAGGTCTTAACGGCACCACGACAACGAAGGTCAAATTGTGCCTGAGAGGTCAGATCATTTTAGAGGTAGTAAGGAAAGAGACCAGGGGAAGAATGAGAGAAATTCAAGAACAAAAGCCAGAAAGCTGTGATCGAGAGAGGAGGTGCATGGGAAAAACTAAAAACAGAGTAGAGAGGGGGTGGAAGAGGAGGATTAAATATGGTTGTAGAGGGATGCATGCTGAAGGAAGGAGACTATTTTATCTGGAGGATTTTTTTGGAAGAACTCAGCAATTGAGTTGTGGGGAGCGAGAGAAGCTCTGGGAAGGTTGTACAGGGGCAAGCAAGGAGAACGTGTTGGATTGTAAGGATGCAGTGGCAATTGTTACAGAGGGGTTGGGGGAACCAATAAGGAGGTGGGAGTGAGTGAGGTGGGTGTGACCAATTCTAAGACGGGTAATATGAACGCGTTGTCGATACTGAGAAAGGTTGTTGATGGTGGATTTGATCGGGATTGTGGGCTGGATAACATGGAGTTTGTTATCAATTTGGAAGTTCCATAAGGTTTGCCAGCGGTCACGAACAAGAGAAGCGATAAAGCGGTTTGATGTCAGAGAGGGTTTTGGGAAAAGGGGAAGGGAGGAGGTTAAGGGCAAGCTTAGCGGCTGTATCAGCCCTGTCATTGCCAGGGATGCCAACATGGCTGGGTATCCAGAAGAAAAGAACACTTTTCCTGCAGAGGGTGGGAGAAAAGAGTTTCCGGAGGAGGAGGTGGCAGGTGAGGTTATCCCATTTAAGATTGAGTAATGAAGTAAGAACAGCCTTAGAGTCAGAGAAAATGGCAAAGTGACTAAGAGGAGAGTACTCAATAAAGTTGAGGGCGAGGAGAATGGCCTTAGCCTCGGCTGAAAAGATGGATGAGTGGTCAGGAAGTCTGCTACTGAGGGTGATGTCTTGGATGATGGCAGCAGCAGCTGTCTTGTTGCCTTCCTTGGAGCCATCAGTATAGATAGAGGTGTAATTTGAGAGTTGGTCTTTGATTTGGTTGTGGAGATTGATGAAGAGATTAGGGTGAGTTTGAGTTTTGTTATAAGTGGAGAGGTCTAGGTGGACAGAAGGAAGGGGGGTGGCCCAAGGCGGAAAAGTGGGCCAGGAATAGGTGCCGAGAGTGGCGGGGTTGATGCCAAGTTGAAAGAGGTCTGATTTAATGCGTAAGCTGAAGGGGGGCGATAGGGTTTTAGTCCTATCAAAGAGGGAGGAGAAATTGGGGTACCTAATGAGGTTGTAAACAGGGTTCTGAGTGTTGGTGAGGACTCTAAAAGCATAGAAGAGGCTAAGCTTTTTACATCTAAGTAGAAAGGGGGGTTCGTTGGCTTCAACATGAAGGCTAGTGATTGGGGAGGTCCTGTAGGCTCCTAGACAAAGCCTGAGGGCTTCATTTTGGATGGTGTTAATGTGGTTGAGGTATGAGTTGTGAGCGACACAGTAAACAATATTGCCATAGTCAAGCAGCACGAATGGTGAGCCTGAAAATTTTGAGGAGAGCATAGCGGTTCGCTCCCCAAGTAGTGTTGGAGAGCAGTCGGAGGAGGTTGAGGGAGCTATTGCATTTTAGTTTCAGGTTGGTGATGTGGCTTGTAGGTGAGCTTGGGGTCTAGAGTTAGACCAAGGAACTTTGTGTTTTCAACTTTAGGGATGCGATTCCCATTGAGCACAAAGTTCGGGTTGGGGTGAAGGTTGTTGAAATGACAAAAGTGCATGCAGACTGTCTTGTCTTTGGAGAATCTAAAACCGTTATTGTTGCTCCAGACTTGCAGCTGATTGAGGCTGGTTTGAAGCCTATTTTCAACAATAGGAAAGCTAGGGGAGGAGTAAAAGATGGTGAAGTCATCCACGAGAGGGTACGTTTGATGCTGGGGCCAAGGTCATTCCCGATGTCATTAATGCTCAGGTTGAAGAGAGTGGGGAGAGGATGCTGCCTTGGGGGACGCCCTCTTCTTGGGGGCGGCTTGGAGAGGGTGTGGCCATCTGAACTTGGAACTGCCTGGGTGAGAGGAAGTTTTGAATAAAGATGGGGAGGTGGCCTCTGAGGCCAATGGTGTAATTTGTTTTGAGGACAGCCCATCACATGGATTCAGATTTGCAGTACTTACAGTACTCTATGATTAACGGATTTGTTGTTCTGATTTCTTGCACTACTTCAGGATGACTATCACAACCATTCTGAAGTGCATTTTATATTAGGATCATCTTGAATCCATATGTGTTAATTCCTAGAAAACATTTACCCTGCTGATTACATTTCACAACAACCATTAAGAGTGTGTCTAGTTTATTTATGTATTGTACTATACAAGGATGCCAGTGGGGTTTACTTTCCAGGGCCTGAAAAATACATGTACACACATCAGTAAGCTGTGCACTTTTGTTTAAAAGCATAAACATTGAAAAGTTTAAACAACCACCCCCCCCCCCCTCCGCCCCCTCCTCCCTTTCCCCCCTCACACACACACAAAAAGACACACACAAAAACACACATACACACAATTCTGACCTCAGAAAGTGTTTAAAACAAAACAAAAAAATTGCGGAACTCATTCTATCCCTACGATAACCAATCCATAACCACCGTGATGGCTGGCCCATAAGCAAGGAATGTCACAAAAATTATGATAAGTCTTCAAATTACGTGTAAGGTTTAAAAAATAATGATCCATGGTTGAAACCTGCTTTAAACAGCTGCAGAAATAACATCTCAGCAAATAAACTTGCTGTGACGTGCAAGTATTTTCATATGTTTTTAACACTTATAACTGTGCCGTAAAAGATTAAAAAGCGTGCCACCCTGAACCAGCTATACCGAACAAAAAATATTCCAACCCATCCTAATTCCCAATAGTACTGTTTTGATACAATCTTCTAAGAATTGGCATTGACCCTTGCAAACCACACTAAAATCTCTGCGACTTTGAAACATTTTTTTTCTCATTTGTTTTGCAATCTTTTTTTTTTCTTTTTTGCACAATCTATTTGACTCATCAGGTAAACTTTGCATTTATTTGTAGTAGAAATAACAATCAAAGTGTTTTGTGTCTGTGAATTTCTGGGTCAATTTTACAGCTTGTTACACCTAATGCAGGTTTATGCCTGAAGTCATGAGTACGAGTGCAGCCGGATATTTATTTCAAAATCGCGAAAAAGCCGGAATTCTGGCTATAACCGGAAGACTGGCATCCCTGAATGTAGTATTCCAATCAATCTATTGCATAGTATCATATAATTGATTTCAAAAGTGAAACCATTTAAGTTTGGCTCAACATATCTATATTTTATAACCATATTTGTTCAAGGAAAATATCTGTTTTTAAACCTATAATGTTTGAAAAGAGTGTCAAATATGTGGCTAGGCCAAACAGCTCATTATCTGTGATGTCACACTATCCACTTCAGGAAGCGATAGTTGCTCTTCAAATTCCTCAGACAACAATGCTCAATTCCCAGGCCACTGGGAGGAAATGGACAACCACCGCATTAATGGCACTTGACACTTCAGGGAACCAACAGAAGCAGAAACCACCAAAATAGGTTTTGTTTCACATTCAAATGAGAAGGTATACGGTAATACTTGAAATAACATATAATGAATGCTCTCTGACATTCAATTGGTAAGTTAAACGACATCTAAAGATAATATGGTGGAGCTTGGCACACTGATAAGGTTCACATAGGCTGCCACATGCATCATTTTAACACTATATTTCGTAATTCAGAAAGGCTTTATGTTCTAATAGGCTGATTGGTTAAATGTGTGGAATGCAAAAGAAAACATTTTTGTCTTGCATATCAAATTGAATATATAATATATCTCTTAAGATTGCTTAGTTCACAGCCATTGCGTGTGATAACAGATCTACAGTAACAGTAGTAAAGTGACTGATTCAGATTATCTCAAAGTGTGTTGCAAAAATATTTTCAATCTGTAAAAAAAAAATGGCAATTAAAAAGAAAGAGGCATGTGTCTAACCCACCAAAGCCTGTGACACCCTTCAACACTTAGTTTCTCCTGAACGTAAGAACTTGCAGAGGGATAACAGTCTATCAGGGACAGGGTAAAGAGTTAACTTGTTGGACTGTATATCAGTTAAGCACATGCCCCCTTCCAAGGTTTCCAGTCACATCCAATGAGGGTTAATTAATTCACCAACAAAGTTGGATCATCAGGCAGTTATTTTTTCACCTGTGTTTGTCTGTCTGTCTGTTTGTTTGTCTGTTTGCCATCAAGATATCTCAAGAACTGATGATTTGATTTGGATTACATTTTATGTCTTGTTGTGTTTGCTGCTTAAGAGGTAAATAAAATTTGAGACATATTGAAACGGGGAAGGGCACACACAGAGGGGTGGGGATGTTTTGGGATGAGATCTGTCAAGACTTCTAGTTCAAACTTAATGGAATGTGCTAAACAATGAATTCATGCTCTGAAAGGGTTCTTAACAATCCATTTTCTGGACTCTAATCTAGTGGTTGGGTATCAAAGAAATCAAAACAATTGCTTTTAGCATGAATGGAAATCATGAATTTTGCCTGAAAAGAACTCAACAATGAATGCTTAGCCTGAAAACAATGAAGGTAGATAACCCTGAAGTGTCTATAATGTAAATGGCAAGTACTGCTTAAGTGTGGAAGAGTTTTGGAGTCTATGATTTCTGAGATAGCTTCTATATTTCGGATGGGGTGAAGTTTACAAAATTTTAGATGTTGGAATTATCAACAGGACAGAGGTATGCACTACAGAGTGCTAAAATTCTAGTTTGAGATTGTTATTATCACCATTTAAAAGTTTTTTTTATATAATATTTTTTATTCTAAGCAGTCACATGTTCTGTAGATCTGACATCCAAGGACATGGGAATTGCAGAAAAACAAAATAAACATGCTTCATAAAATTCAAAAGAGGACATGAACTGTTGTATCACCCTCAGTGTGCACATTTTAAATTGATGATGAGGGGTACATACGTCATCACTGTACTCTCAAAATATCACACCTAATAAACTCTTCTTATAGCAATAACATTTATTACAATTATTCTGCCTCATTGAATGGCTTTCATACAACAGGCCCAATCTGCTCCATTAACAAAACAGCTGGTACTGTATTGAACACCATGCTACAGTTATGGTAATGAGGGTTATTGTGTTGTAACAATAGGAAGCAATACTAACATAAATAGTGAATCGTTACTGGCAATAGCATGCTGATAGTGTGAACTGACTGACAGTCAGGGGTAAAACATTTAATAGTGAAATTCAGCAAATATTACTTTTATATGTGAAATGACTTAAATGACAAAATATTTAAGGAAAGGTAATTGTGAGAACTCGATTATAGAACTTGATTATCACTGGAAATTTGAGCTTAGTGTGGTTGTGCCTAAAATAAAGTGAATGTTCACTAGTCTGCTGCTGCAAAAAACCACCTATTCCTTTCGTATTCAAGTCAAATGAAATTTTCTGCATGAAGATGTTGAGAGCCAGACCTTTCCATAACACCTCAGCCCTATCGACCCCATGCTGACCTTGAAAACGGGGTCAAGACCTAGGTCATCTATTGTAAACTAATGCAAGGTATTCCTCTACTATAATGGATGCAGTTTTATTAGTTGTTCTGCTCCATAAAGTTTCAAACAGTCAGACCCGACCTGATAAATAACCAGGGCGGGTCAGATTTGTCCTCTTTATTTTCCTTATTCTGAAAACCTTAGTTGTTGTGGAAGTTGGTGCTGAGTATCATATTGGCAATGGATGAAACCCTTATTGTGTGGTTATTTTAATTTAGATAAAGTGGTCTCACTATTTGCTACAGTAAGTTTGTGGTTATGATTTGCTGGAACAAATTTTTAAGGAAAAGGACAAATCATGTAAATTTGATGAAAAATAATATAGAGATAGCACTGAGCAATGCACACACAGACAGCAAGACAAAAGGGAAAAACATACAGACAGACAGAAAGATGGACATACATGACAACCATATGTTTCGTGGTGCCGAAGCATTCTTACATTGTTGGTTGATTTTCATGTTTTTATGCTAACTGGCATTGCATACCATGAAATATTCCAAATTACATATTCAGAAACCATGGCCGCCATGCATAACAATAAAGTATAACCTGTTGACAACACTTGTATGATAAAAACCAAATGCTTAAAATATAAACATTTCAAGATTTTTACATTAAACCCCACCTACTCATTACTACGTATAACATCACCATCAAAAACAATAGGACACATCAACAGATCATGGGCTATCTGTTTACCACATATGACATAAATCCAGTGTATCATTCTTGAGATATCGTGTTAACAAGCTTGCTGTCACAGACACACATACATAAATACACACATGCTTATGTCAGAATGACTGCATAGGTTCCTTATGCTATTAGCATTGGAACGAAAAACAATAACTCTTCGGGCCTACTCAGCCAAGGGTCTACTCGACCATACATCACAAATTTTGGCATAGCTTATATAAAGCAAATTCTAAAATTTTGCAGTTTCATCATAATAATTTTCAAAGCAATAATTTTTGAATGCTCTTTGCCTAATGGACAATCACCATCATTGATCTTGGCCCTAATCTCTAACCGATGTTGGAGGCCCTGATAAAAAAGTTGCAGTTGCCCCGCATTTCTCATTATTTTTGGTACGGTACAAAATTCCTTAAAATCATGTCAAAAATTCCAGAGCAAAGCCCTACATTTATTGTGATTTTGGTAGCAGTAAATTGCGTAAAACCAGTATTTCAAATCTAGGGTGAAGCCCTGGTAAGGGTCCAGGGGGAAAATCCCACGGAAGCCCTGGGTTTCACATTGATTTCTCAAATCCAGGGTCTAAGCCTTGCTTCTCTCATAATTATGTAGCAGAAAATTGCTTAATATTGTTCTAGGGACAAAGCCCCTGGAAGGTAGGAAAGCAGCATTTATCGCAATTTTGCGAGCAGAAAATTGCTGTTATCAACTCCAAGGCTGAAGCAGAGTTAGGCTAGTAAGTTGCGGTTCTCGTGATTTTGATAACCATGATAAAAGAAGATTGCTTAAATTTATGTTAAATCCAGGGTAAAGCCCGCGCTATGAGTGACTTTAGTAGCAAAAAATTGTGTGAAATCCAGGGTAGAGGTCTTGGTAGCCTGCCTAACTGCAGGGAGCAAAGCCCTCAGAAGCTTAGCACTTTTTGGGAGGAAATCATGCATTTCTCGTGATTTTGATAACAGAAAATTGCTTAAAAGTCATGTCAAACCTGCCCTGCGGTTTTTGTAGGGAAAAAAACATTGCTTAAAATTGTGCCAATCTAGGGGCAAAGCCCTGGTAGGGACTCAGAATGCAAAGCTTTACGTTTGTATATATGGGCAAAACTCCCAGAAGCCTCCTGCATTTCTCATGATTTTGATAGCAGAAGATTGCTTAATATTGTGTCAATTCCAGGGTCGAAGTCATGGCAGGCTCATTTAATTGCAGAGGGTGAAGACCGCAGAGGCTTAGCACTTTTTTAAATATGTTTTTTTTTTCTTCCATGATTTTGATATCAGAAAATGCTTAAAATCGTGCCATTTCTATACCTTTTTTTACGTTGAATGTATATCCTGTACAATATGCGTCTTAAATTGTGTTCCAGAGATGATTTTCGTGTTTTAGATGAAAGAATAAAGCTTTGAGAGAAAACATACGACATTAATTGTTTTGTAAATAATACAAATTGCAAAATAAGAATAGAAAGTATATAAAAATATATCCTCGGGACAATTTCTGCCCACCTGTGAGCATTCGATGCCCTCTCAGAAAGCTTTACTGGGGGAAGTTGCCCCCCAAGCCTCGCTGCCACCACACCACTGGCCTGAACCACTTTTCACACATGAAATTGATATTTGAAAAAGAATTATTGGTTTGATCGTCTAATTTGCTATCCTGGTAAATAAAGCTGAAAACCGACTAACCGAATTTGTCAACTTTGACTAAATTACCTCAATATGTAGTAGGGGCACTGGCGGCGGTGGAGGGCGTGGGCGTAGGGGCGCGAGCGCGGTGGGGCAGGGGCAGCGAGCGGCGTGGGGGCATGGGCAGCAGCGGGGGCGTGGGTGGCGGTGGGCGGGGCAGTGGGGGCACGGGCGGCGGTGGAGGGGGCGCGGGCGGTGGGGCACGGGCGCGGTGGGGCGCAGGCGGCAGTCAGGACGCGGGCCGAGGTGAAGGAGGCGGTGGGGAGGCGAGCGGCGTGGGCGGCGTGGGGGCGTGGGCGGCATGGGTGGCATGGGGGCGCGGGCGGAGGTAGGAGCGGTCAACGGTGGGGGCGCGGGCCATATGTATTTCCACCCTGTCCCATATACCATGCCACCCTGTCCCACATATCATCCCTCCCTGTAACATGTGCCATCCAATCTTGTCCCACAAGCTATTCCATCCTATCCCACATGCTATCCCACCTGTCCCATATGCCATCCCACCTAAAATCCAGATGATATTCCATCACATGCCATCCTGTCCCACGTGCCATGCCACCCTTTCCAACATGCCATCCCCACCCTGTCCTACATGTCATGACATCCTGTCACACATGCCACAATGTCACACATGCCACCCTGTTCCACATACTACCCTGTCCCATGTGACATCCTGTCCCATGTGCCACCCTGTCCCATGTGTCACCCTGTCCCATGTGTCACCCTGTCCCATGTGTCACCCTGTCCCACGTGCCAACATGTCCCATGTGACACACTGTCCCACGTGACACCCTGTCCCATGTGACACCCTGTACAATGTGACAACCTGTCCCATGTGACAGTGTCCCATGTGACACCGTGTCCCATGTGACACCGTGTCCCATGTGACACCCTGTCCCAAGTGACACCCTGTCCCACATGCCATCCCACCCTGTCTCTCACTTGATCCCATTCTGTCTCCCATGCCATGCCACCTTCATCCTAATTCCTACATCTACCAATCATTATTCCATCTTCTACTCAACATTCTTTCCTCTAACTCCCATCCCCTAATTCTATCAACCCAAGATGCCCCATTCACCTACCATCCCTCCTTTCACCTACCATCCCTCCTTCACATGCCATCCTCCATTCACCTATCATCCTCCATTCACCAACCATCCTCTATTTCCCAACATGCCCCATTCACCTACCATCCCCCATTCACCTATCATCATCTATTTACCTACTACCCGAACCCACCTATTGCCATACACTAATCTACCAAATATACTGTTAACCAACTCATCATTCCAACCTTCACTATAACCTCCCTGATCTAGATTTACCAAATCAGAGTGAAAAATTTAGTACAGATTAATTTGCAGATTATCATAGGTCTGTTATTATGTGTCCACTCTATTCAAGCAAAGACCCTTTTCTTTTTCTTTATTTTGCTATTCATTCGCAAGACACTTCATGATAAATTCTATTCAGTCATCAGATCAATTATTCGACTTTTTGACATCCCAGAACAAATCCTTTTTTTATTGCTGCTATTGAGTCTGGAATGCATTTGTTCTCCATTATATCAAAACAAAAATTCATAAAAAAAAGTTGGAATTCCTTTCATAGGACAGCAATCTTTTATTCTATTGTAGCTGGACAATGCGTGAAGCCGGTAGGCGGGTGGACCGTAAAGATGCTACTTCCCCACTTCACCAACTTCGTTGGCAATGGGATAACTATTTGCATATTTGTCACTGATCAACAGTAACTCAGTAACTCAGAAATGAAACAATGACATGCCTCTATTCAAGAGTGTGTCACATCAATAAATTTGCAATATGTCAGCAGTACTTTACAATCTATTAAGAATCTAATGTGTTTTCATGTTTAAGCATTACTTTAATAGGAGTCACGAGCCGACCTAAATAAATGTACTATTATTTATTCATCAACAAATAAATGTCAATGGAAATAAGAGCAAAGGGCAATAAGTGACCTTTGTTCAAAGAGGATTACCCAGTAAAATTGCACCTTGGGTAATTATAATGCACACTGAACTGATGACCCTTGTTTTAGTTATCATTGTTTTTAACATGAGTGGGGACATATGACCAGCTAATGCTGCATGATTCATGTTAATGATAATTTAGAGAGGTACAGATGATCATTAAGACCTCTACGTTTCAACAATGCACGTTCTTTTCTCCACCATGTACATTCTCGTCTCAACCATGCACGTTCTCCTCTCAACCATGCACGTTCTCCTCTTAACCATGCACGTTCTCCTCTCAACCATGCACATTCTCATCTCAACCATGCACGTTCTCGTCTAAACCATACACGTTCTCGTCTCAACCATGTACGTTCTCCTCTCAAGCATGCACGTTCTCGTCTAAACCATGCACGTTCTCGTCTCAACCATGTACGTTCTCCTCTCAAGCATGCATGTTCTCGTCTAAACCATGCACGTTCTCCTCTCAACCATGTACGTTCTCCTCTCAACCATGCACGTTCTCGTCTAAACCATGCACATTCTCATCTCAACCATGCACGTTCTCCTCTCAACCATGTACGTTTCGTCTCAACCATGCACGTTCTCGTCTCAACCATGTACGTTCTCCTCTCAACCATGCACATTTCATCTCAACCATGCACATTCTCATCTCAACCATGCACGTTCTCCTCTCAACCATGCACATTCTCATCTCAACCATGCACGTTCTCGTCTAAACCATGCACATTCTCATCTCAACCATGCACGTTCTCCTCTCAACCATGCACGTTCTCCTCTCAACCATGCACGTTCTCATCTCAACCATGCACGTTCTCGTCTAAACCATGCACATTCTCATCTCAACCATGCACATTATCATCTCAACCATGCACGTTCTCCTCTCAACCATGCACGTTCTCCTCTCAACCATGCACGTTCTCAACTAACCCATGCACGTTCTCGTCTCAACCATGTACGTTCTCCTCTCAAGCATGCACGTTCTCGTCTAAACCATGCACGTTCTCGTCTCAACCATGTACGTTCTCCTCTCAAGCATGCATGTTCTCGTCTAAACCATGCACGTTCTCCTCTCAACCATGTACGTTCTCCTCTCAACCATCAACGTTCTCGTCTCAAGCATGCACGTTCTCGTCTAAACCATCCACGTTCTCGTCTCAACCATGCACGTTCTCATCTTAACCAGAGGCGTAGGAAGCAGGGGGGCTGGGTTTAGCCCAGGCAAAAATAAGAGGGGCGGAAGTATTACCCCCCCCCCCCCCCTCATCTTCCCTCCCTCTTATCAGGGAAGAATACCCTTTATTGGGCTTATTTGTACCCTCTATGAAAGATATATAAACCTTTTCGGCACTTGTTCTTCTGATTTATTCGATTATGATTTATAATACCTCGGTCCTATCCTGGGTCCAATTTTAGTTTCCCCAATTATAATCATTTGAAATGACCACACTTGGCCGTAAAATGTAGCATTACATCGTAGCCTGCGTATGTGTTAAATACAACATGCAGTTATTAGTAACGTGTTCATGCAGGTGACTGCACTGTGAGCGAGTATGTACTGCCATGTACGTCGTGTCCTATACTAACTTAATTGTCTAATCTTCTTTGTTAAAAAAATAAAAACAAATAAACTTCCCACAATTGTGAAAATAAATGGGACAAAAATTAAACTTTTGAATGAGGGGAGGGGGTTGAGGTTCGTAGTAAATAAACTTTCAGCCCCCCAATAATTTGCAGACCTGCAATACAAATTTATACCGTATCTGTGCCTTTCGTCATTGCAAATAACAAATCAAAACTGCTGCCGGCCTAGTCACAACCCACCACACAACTGTACACATACTGTACATTACTAATGACTTCAAACCGAGTGTTCACTGGAATCAGTTAATTCACTGAGCCCAATGCTTATTGCTACATGCGTACCGTGATCGGCCATCTTGTTCAGCTAAAACGCAGAAACGTTTAGCACGTTCGCTATCCATTGATTAATTGCACCATTGTGCAAATAAATGTATGAGCCTCTTATCACGGTCCAAAAACTATTTGTACGGGAGACGGGGAGGGAAGGGGAGAGGGAGGCAGTTGTACAATCATTTTGCAACATTTCTCGAAAATTAAAGAACATTTCCAGAAATTTGAATAAAACTTCTTGATAATTGAAAAAAATCACAAAAATGAAGAAATTTTAAATAAATTTTACAACAATTGAAGAAAACTTCTCAATAGATTAAGAAAATTCTCCAAAATGAACAAAATTGCATGAAAATTGAAGCAATTTCCATGAAAATGAAGGAAATTGCACAAAAACTGTAGAATAGCCCATTTCACAAAATGAAGGAAATTTTGCAAAACAATCAAAAAGATTTTCATTCAGTATTTAACAAATCATACGCATATATCTAAGAAAATTCATGATGGTACGTACAGTGTACCCGCAATGCTTAGTTGATCAAGAATTGATAACTCCTTACCCCCACAAAAAAAAAAAAAAAAAAAAAACAGGCCCTGGGCCTTGGCGAAGCTTAAAACAGCATCAGAGATTGTTTTTTTTATTACAAAAAATCTTGATCTAGGCTAAGTAAAAGTAAATTTCCTTTCAGCAATATTTAAGAATTTGAATTCAAGATTTAACATAAATAGTTACTTAATCAAAGTAGACCTGCACTACAGATTGCAATTGAAAATGGCTGCTACAGTACTGCTAATGCAGTACCACCTGACTTCACAGTGTATTCATTTGTGTACACTACACTAAATTAGTTGCATTACGAAGGTACTGTACAGTACTGCATCATGCATGCTGAAATTTAGGCGGACATCGGATTAAAATTACTCTAAAACCAGCTGATAAATCATTTAATTAAGCTTACCTTAGAAAAGGCAAATCAATACAATTTGCCCTCGAAATACGGGAATTCCAGCTTTAGTTCTAAATTGTTTACAACTTTAAACATTATGGGTCAATTCACAAACGAGTCACTTGCCGGTATAAATGGGGCATCGCGAAGAATTATATCTGAATTTAAAGATAAAACAATTCTCTTTCAAACAAAGTTTGAGTTTTCGCAATTGCATTTTAATAAACATGCTTAAAAATGAAAATGAAAATGGTTTTCAAAAAAACTTAAAACTCAGGCATCATTAGAAAGCTTGAGATATAGTCTTTATTTCTGGCCACATATTGGATTTGACGATTTCTTTTTGCATGCACATAACACAAAGTCACGTCACAAAAATTTCACATGGCTTCAAATCTCCGATATAAAATTTGTTATCATCCCGTAATTTATTCAAATGTTCATGAAATCGCATAATTTTGGTCTTATATGAAAGGTAATACTACGCAAATTAATAATATCATACCAGCTTTTAGATGTTTAATACAAGTAGTAAATATCGTAATGCTAATAGGAAACACATGTACTGAATGCATGAGGACTTAGCCACGTACAGTACATGGAGCATTATGTCTACAGCTACAGTAGCTATTTTTAGCACCATTAAGTATGAAATCTGATAATTTAGTCAAACCTTTTGGGAGCTTTAGTTTTAAAAAATACATAGAATATCTCTTTGCAAATACAAGCTATATGAAGCATACAAAAATCTTGTTCGAGCCATAATTTTAAGAGCAGAACTGTTACAACCTAGGAGAAGATTCATTTTAAAGCAAACCATTGCACAGGCACATATGGGAGCTCACCTACGATTTGATAAGTTTCACTCATTACACCCTGTGTAATGGGTGGAACTAAAAACCACATCTCTCATTCCACCACATGCATAACCCAAATGCCATCACAACTGAAACCCAGATGACACCCCACCACATGCCATTCCACCCTGTCCCACATGCCAATCCACCCTGTTCCACATGCCAACCCGTCATGTCCAACATGCCAAACCATCCTGACCAACATGCCAATCCACTGTCCAACATGCCACCCCACCCTGCCTACGTACAATGCTACCATCTCCCACATGAAATCCCCTCTCATTCTAATTCCTACATCTACTTATTATCATCATGTCATCTTCTTCCCAACATTCCACTTATCATTTAATTTCTTTTCATACCCAAGATACCTAATTTCAAATTGCAATAGAGTTAAGAATTCTTTCGTTTGCTTCATTATTCATGGCAAGACAATTAGTTTAAAGGCCATTCATTTCAGGAATGTCATTTACTGTATCATCAAGCAAACTACTCCAAAAACGTTGTTTATATTTCGCTTCATACCCAAGACACCTAATTTTACATTCATTAGAGGCGAGGAATCTTTTGTTTGCTTCTTCACTCATCCCAAGACTAATATTCTGATTGCTATTCATGTCAGGATTCAGGAATGTCATTATCATAATATTGTGAAACAAACTCATCCAAAAACTTTAACCAACAAACAAAGAAAACTAACTGGATGCATATATGGTGGGAAAAATCTTAGTTCAGATCCCACCCACATTTCTTTAAAACATTAACCATGGCCAGAAGGCCATACACCTATTTAAAAAAATATATACTTAAAAAAACTCATAAATCATGCATATGTCTATTTTTTAAATTCAATAATCATTCTTCCTACACTTTTACTTTAAATTGGCCCCATTTGTGCATTTTCTATTATACAGGTCACAGGTATACATGTTGACACAAAGCATGAACTTTCTTTCATTTAAATCAAACAGATTGTTATCATCTTTTGGCAATTTGTTTTTTAGTGACTTGGTTATTTTCAGTACTTCCGGTTTTTCATAAAATATAAATCAGACCAAAACCGCAGTTTCGCGAAAGTAATTTGACTTATGAAACCGGTAGACTATGCAAGCTTATTCCTACATGCCATGACACCCTGTCTTACACTCCTTGACACCCTGTTCCACATGCCACATACCAGCCTGTCCCACATGCCACCCTGTCCCACATGACATCTCACCCTGTCCCATACTTCATCTCATCCTGTCTCCTATGCCATCCCACCTTCATCCCAATTCCTACATCATCTACCAATAATTATGCCATCTTTCACCCACCATTCTTTACATCCCCTTACTTCTATTAAGCCAACATACCCCATTCACCTACCATCTCCCTTTCACCTGAATTCCTACATCTACCATCCTCCATTCACCTACCATCCTCCACTCCCATCATGCCCAATTCACCTTCCATCCCTGTTTTACCTACTACCCCAACCCACCTTTTGCCATCCACTCTTCTACCAAATATACTCTTAACCAACTAATCATTACACCCTTCAATATAACCTTCACTAACTCCATTGCAGCACATCCTTAAATCTTGACTGAAATTTTTCCTTTTTATATAAATTCATTTTCATAAAAATAGGTGGAATTCCTTTTTGAGAGCTAAAATCTATTGTTCCCCAGTAGCTGAACAATGCATGAGGTCGGACAGACAATGGATGTGGACGAACGAATGAACGAACAATCGGATGAACGAATGAACGAACAATCGGATGAACGAATGGACGGATGAACGGTAAAGATAATTAGGCAGTCCCAAACCCAATAATCATATCAGGGTGATAACTGGAGGAAATAAAATATGACTGCACTATGTTGGACTAATAGCTGAGAATTCTGTTGTACAAAGCATGCAGTGAGCTTTTGATTGTGCACATGAAGAAAATCCTTGGTTTAACTTTCAGGTTAAATTGCTTAATTTGCATATTTGTGTCTAATATTTCCTAATTTGGCTTTCATTACTCAAAAGATAATTATCTTAGCTTCCATTCCAACCAAACTTGTAATGAAAGAAAATTAAAGGAATGTTGTCAAAGAGGCATATAAAAAAACAGTTAGGAAATTGGGCTCACGTTTTTCAAAGCTCTTATAGAGTAAGGGTTAAGGGCCCTTAGTGGGTTCAGGGTGGAGCCCTGGTAGGGGTCCAGAGGGCAAAGTCCCCGGAAGCTCTCGCAAAATTGGCATTTCAAGGACAAAAAAGTATTTCACAACGCATAGTAAGATGGTGTATTATAAAAGTCAAAATTCATGTAAAAGACAGCTATAATACTCCATATACAAAACACAAAATAAAAGTGCTCGACTTGTCAGCAAGGGGTCTAGGGGCCCACTTGAGGGCCCCTGATGGAGTCCAGGGCTGAAGCCCCCGGCAGAGGTGGAGGAGGTAAAGCCCCTGGAAGCAAAAAAAGGACAAGGGCAAAAAAAGTATGTCACAACTCATTGAACGCATAGTAAGAAGGTGTATTATACAAGTCAAAATTCATGTCAAAGAGAGCTATAATACACCATATACAAAACACAAAATCAATGTGCCCGACTTGTTAGAGTGGGGTGGTAGGGATCCAGGGGCTGAAACGCCTAAAAGCTCTTGCAATATTGACATTTCAAGGGCTAAAACATATATCACAATGTATAGTAAGAAGGTGTATTATTTAAGTCAAAATTAATGTCCAGAGAGCTATAATACACCATATACTAAACACATAATAAAAGCGCAAAGTGCTCGGCTTGTCGGCGTGGAATCTAGGGGCCCGCCTAAGGGCCCCTAGTGGGGTCCAGTGGCGAACCCCAGGTAGGGATCCAGGGGCCGAAGCCCTTGGAAGCTCTTGCAAAATTGAAAAAAAATGGGCAAAAATTGTGTGTCTAAATGCATAGTAAGAAGATGTATTAAAAAAGTCAAAATTCAAGTCAAAAAGAGCTATGATACACCATATACAAAACACAAAATCATGAAAACGCATGTGTAAATATGTTTTATTGTTTACGTTTGTACATGATTAGGTTTATCGCCCTCTTTGAAAAATATGGGTTGTCTAAACTAAACAAAAGGTTTTCAATAATTTGCTACAAACTTGTGTAAATGTTGTCAAACTTTAAAATGAGCCTGTTCTGTATGTATTACGTGCACTCCGACACCCACCTCCCCTCTCTCCCCCTTTTTCCCTACCCCACTCTCCCCTCTCTCTCTCTCTCTCTGTGTCTGTGTGTGTGTGTCTCTCTCTGTGTGTGTGTGTGTCTCTCTCTCTGTCAGTGTGTGTTTGTCTCTCTCTCTCTGTCTCTGTGTCTCTCCCTCTCTCTCTATCTGTATGTGTGTTTGTCTCTCTCTCTCTTTCTGTGTGTGTGTCTCTCTCTCTCTCTGTCTCTCTCTCTAATTTGCTACAAACATGTGTAAATGTTGTCAAACTTTTACAATGAGCCTGTTCTGTATGTATCATGTGCACTATGACACCCACCTCCCCCTCTCTTCCCCTTCTTCCCTTCCCCTCTCTCTCTTTGTCTGTCTCTGTCCTCTCTCTTTCTGTCTGTCTGTCTGTCTGTCTCTATAGATGTGTCTCTCTGGGTGTGTCTGTGTGTCTCTCTGTCTGTCTGTCTGTCTGTCTGTCTCTCTCTCTCTGTCTCTCTCTCTCTCTGAGTCTCTCTCTCTCTCTCTGCGTGTCTCTCTCTCTGTCTTTCTGTGTGTGTCTCTCTCTACGCTCTCTCTCTCTCTCTCTCTACTCTGTCTCTACTCTCTCTCTCGTCTTAGATCATGTATTTAGATACAAAATCTCACAAATGTTTAATATATTGTTACCAAAGAGCCTTTTTCTGAGAAAGTGCCCTTTTGAACTCTCTTAAAACAAAATAATTAATGTGTATGTTTGTTTTTAATCAATTAGCTCCAGTGAAGGGCAACTGGCGTGAACATCCTGTAGCAGTTCCTACATACCAAGCTGAAATTTCTTTCAATTCAGTGTGACTGTTTAGCCAGAATGTAAAACTCGGCCTTAAAATGCAGATAGCTTCTTCATGAAATGATTTATTCTCATATGCTAGCTTGAACCAGTGGGAGAAACCCCACTTAGTTCCAGATGCTCACTTTGGATGAGGAACAAATTTGTTTTGTTTTTACCGTATAATTTTCTGTCCTGGCCTTCAGAACGCTACAGGTCTAGCTAGTATTGTAAAACTCCATGCTCAAAATCCGCCATCTTTTATTTGAGAAATATATTTTAAATTTTATTAAATGAACAGAATATTGACTTCAAATTAAGTGCTTTTAATTGAAGGTTGTATTTGAAAGGTTACTATGCTACAATCAATTTTAGCAAGGCTAATTAAGAAATTTATGACGTTTTTTTTATTCACATTCACAAAAGTCATGTAAATTAAAAAACGTTGAAGAATGTAAACGAAAACTTCTGGTGCCAATCCAATATCTTAATAGCCAAGTATAAAAAGTGATATGAAGATTGGTATTATTTAGACATTTTTACTGTTTCAGAAACATAATAGAAAATATTTATTACCAAAATTATATTTTGAAGAGTCACAAAGAGGTAGTGAAGGAGAATAATATCATTTGAAATGAACAAGGCTAGTCTCACCAGATGCAGTGAGATAAACGCCTCACTCGGTAGCCCGAGTCACTACATGCTAGGAAATACTTCATATTGCAGTACTTGTATAGCAGCTATGTACACACTGTAATAAATTCGGCGTGGGTAGAATCTATTTTAGGAGAACCAAGTTGCAGATCGTTTTTATCTATTGTATCTATTCTATTATATAATGAATAAATTAAAACCTACATAACTTTGTTCTCTTTCTTTAAGGATCGTGCCTAGCATTTCGTTTTTTAAAGGGCTTAAGAACCTTCCCCACCTTCTCCCCCTTCCCCAAAAAAAAAAAAATCCACTTAAATGCCGTTTTCACATTTAGGAACGACAGAGGCGTAGGAGTTAGGGCCCCCGGAAAGGGGTTCTATTTCCCAATTGAATATATATATACTTTATTTTGATGAAAGTGTAAAATTATTAACATAAAATTGTGAAGAATTTTCCTGCAAATTGAAGAAAATTTCCTGGAAATTGAAAAAGATTTTACCAAAGAGCTTGAAGCTCTTTGATTTCACAAAAATGAAGGAAATTTCCCCAAAAAAGGAGGAAATTACTGAAAATTTAACAGAAATTGATTTTTTCAAGAGGAGAGGAGCTATGATTTTTAGGGGGTGAAGCCCCGCCCCCTCCCCTTAAGACACGCCACTGCTTTCCTTAATACTACCATAAAAAAAAACTTAAATGCCACGACAGCCCTTTTTTAAAGGGTGTTTTTGTAAATGTTGTGTTCTTACACATATGTTTAGTTTATTTATTATACTGGAACCTGTAATTTATGTATATTTTGCTGCTTGTTAAAGTGTTAAGGTTTTTGCTTTAAGCAATAAGCCTCCATCACAACAACCAAATTGAACCAGAAAGCCAAAATGTTTAGTGCTTCTGACCCATTCTTTCATTGTTGGTTGATTTTAAAGTTTGATTCTACCTCGCAATGCATATCACGAAATATGCTAAAATAACACGTTCATAGGCAATGCTCACCATGCATGTATATGATACATCAATAAAATAGAACCTGTTAGTCAGCACTTTTTCGAAATTTTATATTAAGCACCCCCTTACCCCACTTTAAGCAATATTAATGACATCAGCACCAAAAACAAGAGGGCACACAAGCAGACAATGGGTTACCTGTGTGCCACATATGACCTGTATCCAATGTATTGTCCTCGAGTTACTGTATTTACAAGTTCTTTTCAGCAAAACAATTAAGCCCTGCCACCTGGTTAGCTTAATTGGTAGAGCATCCGCTATCCAGCCAGAAGTGAGTTTGATCCGCAGTCGAGTCATACAAAAGACTTTAAATAAAAATGGGATTTGCTGCCCTCTCGATTGGTGCTTAGCATAGTGGATTGGAGCACGGTAATAGTACAGGCTTGTGCGCTGTGTGTGGCTGCAGCTTTGAGCCTGAAGTTTCCATTCTAAAGCGCTTTCAAGTTGAGTATGCATACTTGCATAGAAAAGCGCTGTATAAAAACCAAGTACTATTATTAATATTAATAATATTATTATTATTATTATTAATATTATTATTATTATTATTATCATTATTATTATCATTATGTATATTAACGATATTGAAGTATTTTATACCATGAATATTTACACATTAGCTAACAATATACCAAGTATGAATAAAAACAAACTTGACATTGTTAAAATATAAGTATTTCACAATTTTTACATGAAGCCCTGCCTACTCATTTATATGCATGACATCACAACCAAAACCAATAGGACACATCTACAGACCATGGGCAATTTATCATTCTTTAGATATCGTGTTCACCAGCTCTTTTCAGCAAATTCACAATAAACTGTGCCTACAATGCATATTAATGAAATTGAACTTTTGTTTACAATGAACACATACACACTACATAACATAGTTATACCAAATATGAAACAAAACAGACATGTGATTGTTAAAATATGAGGAATTTCAAGATTTCAAAAGTAAGTCCCACCTACACATTAATATGCATGACATCACCACCACAAACAATAGGGCACATCTACATATCGTGTGCCATCTGTGCATCACATGTGACATGTATCGAGGTTACCAATCTTAAGATACTGTGCTTACAAGCTCTTTTCAGCAAAATATTAAGCCCCGCCCACTATGCAAATGAATGAAATTAAACTATGAATATGTGCACACTAAGTAGCATCATAACTATACCAAATATGAAACAAAACACACATTTGGTTGTTAAAATATATGAGCATTTCAAGATTTTGGCATTAAGCCCGCCTACTCATTAAAATGCATGACAACAACACCACAAACAATAGGGCACATCTACAATCATGGGCCATCTGTGTACCAAATGTAACATGAATCAACATTACAATTTTTGAGATAGTGTGCTTACAAGCTTATTGTCACAGACACACAGAGACATACATACATACCTACATACATACACACACACACACACACACAAACATACATACATACATACACACACACGCTAGCATGACTGCATAGGTTCCTTATGCTATTAGCATAAGAACCAAAAATTGTATTTGGCTCCGCCTGACGTGCATAATGATGAAGTCAACAACTCAACATTCTATGGGATCCTGTATCATCCTTGCTTTTATCAACACCATCGTACCAAGTTTGATTTAAATCTAACAAAGGTTTGTAGAAATATGAGCATCAACAGAATTTTACAATTAGCCCCACCTTCTCACATTAAAGACATCAGCACCAAAAACAATAGGGATCATCTGCAGACCACAACACACCCATATACCAAGTATGGCATAAATCCACCTTAACACACCCATCGCCGTTTTACCAGCGCATTTTTCAAAAGGTGCTGGTAGAGTAAGGGTTAATCAACCCCACATTCGCCAACCCAAAATATAGGCAGCATGATCCCGGTGGCGGCCCAGCGGGTCCCAGCGAAAGGGCCCGACTTTTCTGCCAGACAGAGGACCCTTCCATAATCACGCCTTTGATTAACCCTTACTCTACGCGGCAATATTATCGCCATTTTGGGTGCCCGTCTTTGGCCCGCCTCCCGAGCACATTTTCAAAAAGGTGCTGGTAGAGTAAGGTTAATCAACCCGCGACATATCGCCAACCCAAAATATAGGCAGCATGATCCCGGTGGGCGGCCCAGCGGGTCCCGAAAGCGAAAGGGGCCCGACTTTTCTGCCTGGAAGACAGAGGACCCTTCCATAATCACGCCTTGATTAACCCTTACTCTACCACGCGGCGATATTATCGCCATTTTGGGTGCCCCGTCTTTGGCCCCGCCTCCCGAGCGCATTTTCAAAAAGGTGCTGGTAGAGTAAGGGTTAATCAACCCGCGACATATGCGCCAACCCAAAAATATAGGCAGCATGATCCCGGTGGGCAGCCCAGCGGGTCCCGAAAGCGAAAGGGGACCGACTTTTCTGCCTGGAAGACAGAGGACCCTTCCATAATTACGCCTTGATTAACCCTTACTCTACCACGCGGCGATATTATCGCCGTTTTGGGTGCCCCAACTTTGGCCCCGCCTCCCGAGCGCATTTTCAAAAAGGTGCTGGTAGAGTAAGGGTTAATGATCTTGAGATATCGGGTTTACAAGCAAGTTAACAGAATTTTACATTTATTCCCGCCTACTAATCAATACTCATGACATCAGCACCAAAAACAATAGGATCATCTACAGGCCACAACACATACATATACCAAGTACGACATAAATCCACCTCACTGTTCTTGAGATATTGCGAAGCTTGTTGGCAGAATTTTACATTTAGCCTTGCCTACTATGTAATATTCACGACATCACCACTAAAACAAATAGGGATCATCTACAGACCACAACACTTTATATATTAAGTATAACATAAATCACTGTTCTTGAAATATTGTGAAGCTTGCTGACAGAATTTTACATTAAGCCTCGACTACTAAATAATATGCATATCAGCACCCAAATCAATAGGATCATCTACAGACCACACCACTTCCGTATATTAAGTATAACATAAATCCACCACATAGTACTTGAGATATCGTGTTTACAAGCTTGTTAACAGAAGTTTACACTTAGCCCCGCCCACTAATTAACATTCATGACAGATCCTTGGCTTTGCTGTTTCACAGGGGTGGCCACCCCACCCCTCAATGGCCCTGCTCCGACTCCCTGGAGGTCTGCCATGCTTCTCATCAGAAAAAGATTTTCTTATACTAAGCTTACTTAATTTCATAAAAGAAGACCTTACATGGATACAGAACACAGATTGATAGCAAAGTAAGCAATTGTCCTTTTTGTTGGCTAATGACTGGTCCTTATCATTCAGAATAGTTTCAATCTGAAGAATGATTATAGTTAAAATCCCAGAGCTTCTACACCAAGGACTTGGGCCTTAAAGGGGCCCCTAGACTAAATGCCGAAAAAATGCAGCGCATTGCATGCGCAATAATGCCACTCAACAAATACTCTGCTCCTTTATAAATCAAGCTAAGAATCTGCATGACATCAGCACCAAAAACAATAGGGATCATCTGCAGACCACAACACATCCATATGCCAACTATGGCATAAATCCACCTTAATGATCTTAAGATATCATGTTTACAAGCAAGTTTACAGAATTTTACAATTATCCCCGCCTACTAATTAATACTCATGACATCAGCACCAAAAATAGGGATCATCTACAAACAACAGCACATACATATATCACGTATGACATAAATCCACCACACGGATCTTGAGATATCGTGCTTACAAGCTTCTGTCTGAGACACAAATACATACAATCATACATACATACATACATACATACATACATACATACATACGCATGCACAACGCGCACACGCACAAATACACATTAAGCCATAACATACATACGAGGGCCAAGGGGATGCTCCCCCTCCCCCATCCCACACCAAACTAGAACTGTTGAAAGGACAGTATGTATGCTTCACTATTCAAAGCTAGTATAGAGAATGAGCTTATAGAGGAAAGTATATACAGAAATAGGGTAGCAAAGGCAGATGATTTCAAATTACTTGAGCTTTGAAAGATGCACTTACATTTTTATTTGCACTACAAGCTTCAAAATATCTTTTGAGTTTTTCCAGATATTTTAAGACAAAAAAAGCTCAAGGTTTCTTTACCCAGTAACTCAGAAGACATGTAAAACCTAGCAGTCTTTATAACTATAACACCTCTTTTAGTTCTATCAATTGAATAACAAAGAAAGGAAAGGCCCTGACTTGCCAATGTCAATGAAAAAATGCCATTCAACCTCCTTTCCAACCTGTACCCTCCCCCAGCTCCTACACATTCCCATGACTGGATTGTAATACAACTTCCAATTTAAGAAAATATGTGTCAAGCAAAGTCAAGCAGCGTGAAAAATGTACAATAACATTAGAGCAAAATTATGTGAAACAATATTGTTTAATGTAACTAGACATTAGAACCGATACAAATTCCCTTACCACTAATAATGCATATATAACAGACTGTCCCACATTCCATCCCAACCTGTCCCAAATGTCATCCCACAAGTATACTCAGTGCAATCACACCTGAAAACCAGATACTGTATGTCATTTCACCACTTGCATGACCCACATGCCATCACAACTGAAATCCAGATGACATTCCACCACATGCCATTCCACCCTGTCCCACATGCCAACCCATCCTGTTCCACACGCCAACCCACCCTGTTCTACATGCAAATAAAACCTGTCTTACAGTACATGCCAACACATCCTGACCAACATGCCAACACATCCCAGCCAACATCCCACTGCACCCTGCCCTACATACAATTCCACCCTGTCCCACATGACCTCATCCTAATTCCTTCAGCTACTTTATCATTGTGTCATCTTTTAACCCACATTTTGCTTATTGTTTTTATTTCTCAAACCCCTAATTTAACATTCTTTAGAAGCGAGAGACCTTGACTTTTAATTGCTCTTTATTCACCGCAAGACAGACATTTTTCTTGCTATTCATGTCAGGAATATCAATATCATATCAAAGTCATAAGCCATATATTTTTGATCCCAGGTCAAACATAAATACACACTATGCCCTACCATCAGGGGCATAGCGATGGGGAAAGATTTTGCAATTTTTGTCAGGAAAATGACGACTTTGTTGAGAAATTTTCAACGATCTTCCCTAATGAGATGAACGATTGGAAATTAAAGCCATGTCAAAAAATAAAAAATAGTTATTTTGGGGAAATTTGAGCTTTGTCAGGAAACTTAATTATCTATAAGCTTAAAAACAGAACTTCATCAACTCATGTTCATCGCTAATCAATGCACATTTACATTTCTTTGCTCTCAATTTACAGAGAAAAAATAATATTCACATGATTAAACACATCAACTAACTAACTCATTGTCTGTACATGACTGCAGATCTTGTTTTCAATGTGTTGAATTGAATCACAATTGAAGCTATTGTTTCAACCTGTCTTTTTAATATAAGAGATCAAATAATGCCCTCATCTCTTATGGCTGCTGCAAGTTGGTAGAGGATCTCTTGAGTCCCACTTTTCATCAACTACGTCAATTTTGTTTATTTGAATGGTATAATCATAAGAAATCCTTGGTATAACAATTACGAGAAAGCAAGTTTTGTCACGGTCAGGACGGAGAAAAAACCTTAAAAAAACCCAGTAAGAACTAAGTTACAAAGTAACCGATAATTTGATGATGACTTTTGGAAAATCCATAATGTGAAATATCATAAGGATCTATTTTTAAAAGGACTGCATATGCCACTTGAAACTGTCAATGCCCCAGTTAATCCTGTTTGTGGCAGCCGCAGCTGAATCAAGATTTGGAAAGAGCGCGAAAGTTACGGAAGTCAGTACCGATGAAGATCATCATTTACCTGTAGGCCTACCAAGTACCAGCGGGACCCAGACTGGGGACGCTGAGGCAGAAATTCATACTGAAGCGAGAGAGGATCCTCCCAGAAAGTCTGAAACTAATGTTGGGAATGAGGTGTTGCTATAACTTAATTAAGATTTTCATAGACCAATGGCTTCCATCATCAATTGTAAATTGACTGGTACAAGATAAAATTAACAAGAGTGTTTGTAGATATAACCCATGGTAATACAAAGCAAAGTATTTGTGGGTCAATAATGATGAGAAAAACAATATAAAAAAATGTATTTTGCATTTGTTTTCTTCTTCTGTAGTTCAAAACAAATATTACCTAAATGAACGCTGGTGTTTCAGTTTTAAAACAAAAGTCCCCACGAAAAATGGAAATGTATGTATAGGGGGCCTAAATATTTAAGTTTCCATGCTGTTTGGGTTGATATTGACGTGTAAATCTGTGTTGATTTTTGATAAAATATCAGCCATAAAATGCCTAAAATCTCAGAGCTTCCCGGGACTTTTCCCCTTGGATCCCTACCAAAACTTTGCCCCTGGACCCCACTAGGGGCCCTAAGGCAGGTCCCTAGGCCCCACGCCATTTGGGCTACTGTTTTGCGCTAGTATTGACACCTATGGCGTCGGAGATTTTGTCGGGAAATATTCCTTCACACACACACCCCTCCCCCTCCCCCAATATAATTTCTTAGCTATGCCCATGTCTACCATTAAGTGTGAACAATGCTCTTCACATATACTGTATGATCATTTGTTTGAGCAAAATCATCATACCCACTTTAATTCAAGAGATACCACATATACAAATATTTTCATTGCTATGCAAATAGGCTAATTATTAGGCACACACAACTCATTATTATGCACAACACCACTTAGTGTGAACAATGCTCTTCACATATACTGTATGATCATTTATTTAAGCAAAATCATCATACCCACTTTAATTTAAGAGATACCACATACACAAATATTTTCATTGCTATGAAAATAGGCTAATTATTATGCACACACAATCCCCCAATCATGCTCAACTGAACAGTACCAATGCCCTCTACCACTGAACCAAATAGCAAGTTATTATCTCAGGATAAATATTTTGTATGCAAATCTATTGTTTACAAATAAACTAACTTAAAAACTTAATTTACACCACCACTGAGTGTAGACAATGCTATTCACATTTATGATCAATTGTGTAAAACAAAATCCCCACTCCCACTTTAATTTCAGAGATACCATAGATACAGTACCTCTATGCCAAGTTACATGAATGTACACCATTCATAACTTCAGTTATGAAAACTTTAAGCAGACTTTAACCTGACAAAAAATTTCATTGATATGCAAATAAGCTAATTAATATGCACACACAACCCCCTAATCATGTTTATTTGAACAATACCCATGTCCTCTACCCCTACGCCAATCACATAAATGTACACCATAAGTTATCTAAATTTTAACCAAAAGCTTTAACCAAAACTTTAATCAAAACTTTAACCTGACAAATAATTTCATTGTTATGCAAATAGCTAATTAGTATGCACACACAATCCTCCAATCATGCTCATTTGATCTGTACCCATGTCCTCTACCCATATGCCAAGTCACATGAATGTACACCATTCATGACTTAAGTTAAGAAAACTTCAACCAAAACTTTACCGGAGGCCGACACTGACGCCAACCAAAGATCGCGTTAACGACAAATTTGTCATATATTACGCTGACTGAAAATTCTTACAACACAAATTGTACCTGCGTCGTAAGATTTAGATACAGCATGTGAAATTTTACGCCAGTTTTTCATTCACTTAAATGAAAATCATGAACATCTTACCTCTCTCATGGGATTGAAATTTTATTTCACATAGAAATGATTTTGAATTACTCGTAAATACAAGGAAAATGATACAACTACGAGACTAACAGCCAAATGATTCAAGATGCCCATACCAGTACTGTACATAGCTAGTACACAGGCCCTATACATGATGTACATACACTGTACATTTACGTGAAAGTTTTGTCAACGATATTATTAGCTAGGATTCTACTTTCCTCCTGTATTGTGTTGATCGTGTATCTGGATGTAATCACAACCTGCAAGTCAAGTTACTATACAGTACAAAAGTAGGCGTGTTCGAAATCTGAATAGTAATATATTATTGTTGACAATTCGTCAAAGTTTGAAAGTTTGGATATGATAAACAGCAGTATTTTTTGTATTTTATTTTGGATTGTTAACACAACTTTCATGATTCAACAATCAACATTATACAAGGATTGGATTGAACTTTTTCTTAATATTTTTTATGATAATAATAGTCTGATTTGTAATGTTTTTGGTATTTTAAGCGCAATTTTTATTCACTTTAGCTGGGCAGAAGACACAAGTTTGTGTGTGTTAACAATACTTGCAAGCTTTGCTAGCACGCAGTGTACATTACGCAGTAGCCCGTACATACGACAGCAAATTTACAAAATACATCGAAAATCAAGGGCTTGTCATAACCAAATAAGCCAGACAAAAAATTATAATGCAACTAACGCTAACACCAACGCCGAGGTAGTACAATAGCTCTACTATTCCCCCTCCCCTCTCTTCTTCTCCCTCTCCCAAAAAAAGTGCTTAGTTTCCTTTATAGTCCCGTAGCTTTCTGGAACTTTGCCTCTTGAAACACACCACGCGATTTGGCTTAAATTTTAATGCGCAAAGCAATGCTGCCTTACGGCAACATACTTTCAATTACACAAAAATAGCTCTCGCCGATCATGGTTGCCCCCTCCCCCAAAAGAAAATCCTGGCTACGCCAGTGCATACATATACACACACACCCATACATACGCCAGCATCACTACATAGATTCCTTATGCTATCACATTTTCGATTTTGAAGGCTTATTGAGCACTAATTTGTGACATACAGGAAGATAAACATATTTATCTTCCATAGTTTATATTATGTAAATCCTTTGTTTTTCAATCCTCTCTAAAAAATATTTTGAATGTCAAAATCTGATTCCATTCAAGTATTTTAAAACTTTATCATACATTTATCTCTGTGGCAACAGACCATCAGCAATTGGCTATAATTGAACAACACATTTTAAAGAATTACTTAATATTGAGATGTGTTTATTTGATGAAATCAAAATTTGCCTGAATTCTGAAATCTCCAAACTTTGATCAACCACAACTCAAAAAGTACACAAGCTTTTTTTTTTCTCAAAAATTTACAAGGAAGTTACTCAGAATTCAATGTTGTTTCATATATGTAAAAACCAGAATCAAAAGGGTTTGTGGTTCCAATGCTTTTTTGTTCATATGCTAATTGATTTGCAAATTTTGTATTAACTGTTATGTCATTGCATCTGATAATATATTTGTTCCATGATATATATTCATAAGCCACACCCACCATGCAGATCAATAAAAATGTTGAAAACATTAGCATACATTTGCACAATATTCATAAAAGTATCATAGCAAGTAGGACCTATGATGCAAAAACGATTACTCTTTTTTACCCTATTTCAAGAATTTGTCGATAGGACCCTCTTACTCATTAATATTCATGATATCACTTCCACAACAGTAAAACATATACAGACCATACCCATCTGTGTACCACATATGACATACGTTCATGAAGTATGGTGATTTACAATGATTTTTGAGCACTTTCACACAATAAGCCATGCCCACTCACCATGCATATTAATGACATCTGTTGATAACATAAACATGTGCACAATAACCAGCAATATTACCATGACCAGTACAACAGAAAACAGACATACAGTTGCTCATGTATTAAGCCCTGCCCACTCATTAATATGCATGACATCACCACCCAAAAACAATAAGGCACATCTGCAGACCACATGCTATCTGCGCACCAAATATGACATGAATCCACCTTACCATCTTGAGATACTATGTTTACACATTTTTTCCAGCAAAATCATATTAAGCCTCATCCACTATGCATATTAATGAAATTAACATTTTTATACCATGAACATGAGCACACTAGCTAACATCATAACCACATATACCACATACAGTATGAAACAAAACAAACATGTGATTGTTAAAATATGAGCATTTAAAGATTTTTATATTAAGTCCCGCTTACTCACTAATATTCATGAAATCAACAACAAAAACAATAGGGTACTTCTACAGACCATGGGCTATCTGTGTACCACATATGACATGAGTTAAGTGTACCATTCTTGAGATACCATGTTTAACCCTACTGTGGGTCCAAAACTTGCGAGCTCCTGACCCACTTCCAGAGATTTTTACAAACATCCTTACATATTACAAAAGATAAGGAAGTTTCCCAACATATGTGTGAAGATCTTATTGGGCTGAAATAAGAAAAGACCTTTTTGACCATGATTGCTAGAAGCCCTTATTTCTGATTTTTGCCCTTTGTTTTTCCTTTGAAATTTTGTACATTATGCCATCCATGATTTTATTTCTTTAGATAAATGTGATTAGTATTTTAAACCCCTTTTTACCTAAATATCATTAATCAATCATGATTTATGGAATAACAAACTCATATTTTCATAAGAAATGGCTTGTTTCAGTCCATTATATATTCATAGTTCCGAGTGGGCGGAATTACGTGAAGAAGAAAAAAAGCAGTTTATCATTGTGTTGGGAACTGACTGATGCCATGTCAGTTATTCCCTGTACACCAAGGGACAGTAATCTTAACAGAATGAATATGCTGCACAACCTTTGTATGCTGTCCAACACAGCAACATTTAACGAGATTGCCCAACCTTAAGATGTTACAAATATGTATGATTTCCTTGTAAACGTGACTGGCTATCACAAGAACCTCTCTGGTTATAAGAAAAGGTCAAATATGTTTCGCAAAATATCTCCACTCTTTTAATTGTTTTGAATCACAGCGACAAATGGTTCACATTTTAATTCATCTACACTATCCAAACCATCTTCATGTGAAAGACACTCGATCCTTGGAACTGTCCTACCATATGCGATGATGACACAGCCAATTAGTATAAGAAATGCCAACACAAAACAACGTGACAATTATGCCCACAAAGTGCAACTGTGATTCTAATATTTGCATGTCGAAATTAAATGCATAAGAGCCTTTGTTAGTAACAGGGTTGAATGTTTATAATGACATATGGCTAACAATAGGAATCATGTGTAGCAGGGATATCCATCACTGATCTACTTCAGTTGGGCATGAGTAATTTTAGACTGGATAGTTTGGGAGAGTAAGAAATATGTAGGTACATTTATAGTAGCATTTATAGCAGCATTTATAGCTCCATTTTATAAGGAAATGACAGCAATGAACAAATTTGAAATAAAATGTTTCCAATAATCAATAAGAATTTATTTCCTGGCATTTAAGAAACTACCACGATAGCGCTTACAAATAATAACTAGCCACACACAACGATACCAAATTTAAGTCCACAGGGACGATACTGGGGCTGGGCAATGCCACGGCGCAACCATAAAGCTCTAAGATGATGGTAGAAAAGGGGCAGCTCAGGGGCGAGATCTTTGTGAGGGGATTGAGACACATACCTCATTTTAATCAAGTAATATTTTCCTATATACTCAGGGTATACAATAAAAAAAATTCTCGATGCAATGTGTAACCACAGATTTTACGACTTCGGGATTTGTGAGCATGCGCAGTAATTATTTACTAATCACAACTATATGCGTTAAAAATACATGTTTCTAACTTACGATATTTACTACATCTATTAAACATATCTAAAAGTTGATATGATATTATTAATTTGTGTAGTATTACCTTTCATATAACACCAAAATTTTGCGATGATATAAAATGCTATATCAGAGGACTTGAAGCCGTGTGAAATTTTTTGGATGTGAGTTTGTGTTTATTAGGGAGGGTATAGTGAAATTTCAAAATGGCATGTAGCTGTTTAAAAATAGGATTAAATGAAAGATGGTAGTTGTAGGAACAATTTAAAAAAAATCATGTAAATAGGGGATACGGTTCTCAAGTTATAAGAAAAAAAGGTGTCACTTTGATTATCCCAAATTTAAATGCTGTTTTCATGTTAAGCATTTTTAAAGCATAATAAATGTATGTTACTTTACCACTGATATTAAGTATTTTCTTGTTCTGTACAATGTCCTCTTAAGTTAAATAATCAATGAATGAAAAATGATATCCTTAAGAAATTAATGACATATTTAATGTGTAAACCATAACATACATTAAATTGGGAAAAGTGGGACAAATGTGTTTTAATGTCAAATTTGCTAAATTTGATTTAAATGCAGTTTTGAAACCAAATAAAGCTGTGTTCTTAGCAAATGGTTTAGCTATGTATAAAATTATAAATTAAGGATTTATTAAATCAAGAGAAAATTTAATTAAAGACCTAAATAATTAATCAACATTGACGAAAAATGAGACAATTCATTGGGTTAAAGTGTGCAAATATGAAATTATTTCAGTGTGCTTCAAATAAATAATTAAGCTGACAGTTACAAGATTCTAGCAAAAAGTGTATAATTCAAATAACAAGACAAACAAACACATAATTTAATTTTTTTAATAATAATCATGAAATTAATTGGAATTCCCCACATTTTGGGTTATTTTCTATGACATTGTTCAAAACTATGCATGTAATTTGATTAAAACCAATTTAAATGAACTTGTAATATTCCATTAGAATGTTAAAATAATACAAACATTTAACAACTGATTAATTGTTAATGAATTAACTAATTATGAATATTAATTAAATGTTTAAAGTATGAGCACAAAATGCATAATTTGTTATGTAACTAGTGCAGTAAATACCATCATGGTTCGCATGCCCATGCAAATTGACACCCATATCATATGACCCCGCCAATTATAAAAATGGCATCTCACACTAAGTTCCACATGGCATTCCATGTCCCACATGGCATCCCACCCCATGTCCCAAATGACATCCCATCACATGTACCACACGGCATTCCACCATATCTCCCACATGGCATCCCACCCCATGTCCCACATGATATCCCACCCCATGTCCCACATGATATACCATCCCCATCCCATGTTCCATGTGACATTCCATCATATGTCCCACAGGGTATCCCATCCTATAACCTACATGGCATTCCACCCTATGTCCCACATGGCCCACATCCCATGTCCCAAATGACATCCCACCTCATGTCCCACATCATATTCCATGCCTTGTCCCACATGGCATTCCACCATATCTCCCACATGGCATTTCACCATACAGTGTCGCACATGGCATTCCACCATATCCCACATCGCATTCCACCATGTTCCACATGGCATCCCACGCTATGACCCACATGGATCCCATCCTACATGTATGTCCCACATTAAGCCAACCATATGTACCACATGGTATCCCTCCCTATGTACCACATGGCATCCCTCCCTGTGTCCTGCATCAGTGGCTTCCCACCTGATGTCCCACGTGGCATACCACCTTATGTCCCACCATATGTTTCACATGGTATCCCTCCCAATGTCCCAATGACATCTCTACTTTATGTCCCACATGGCAGCACATCCCATGTCCCCATGGCCTCCTACCTAATGTCACACATGGCATCCTACCTTATGTCACACATGGATCCTACCTTATGTCACACATGGCATCCCAACCTATGTCACACTCTGTGTTACTCGGGGCATCCCACCATGTCCCACATGGCTTTCTACCATGTTCCACATGGCATCCCACCCCATGTACCACATGGCATCCCACCCCATGTCCCACATGACATCCCATAGGTTCCATAAGAAGTCTCATCCTAGCTATCACAGTCCCTGATTGAGCATAATATGTATGAAAGTGTCAGTTCATATAATAACTTCTATGCAAATGACTTGTTGAAATACAGTGGGATGCCATGTCCCACATGACATCCCATGTCCC
The DNA here is from genome assembly GCA_020152595.1 of Chiridota heheva. Lineage (NCBI taxonomy): Eukaryota > Metazoa > Echinodermata > Holothuroidea > Apodida > Chiridotidae > Chiridota > Chiridota heheva. The sequence continues at coordinate 422,195 of JAIGNY010003616.1, forward strand.
ACATGACATTCCATCCCATTCCATGGCATTCCACCCTATGTCCTGCATGGCAATCCACCATATATCCTACATGGCATTCTACCGTTCCTCATGGCATCCCACCCCATGTCCCAAGACCCACATGGCATTCCACCCTATGTCTCACATGACGTTCCGTAGGCTCCATAAGAAGTCTCATCCTAGCTATCACAGTCCCTGATTGAGCATAATTTGTACGAAAGTGTCAGTTCGTATAATAATTCTATGCAAATGACTTGTTGAAATAGGGTGGGACGCCATGTCCCACATGACATCCCATGTCCCACACGACATTCCATCCCATTCCATGGCATTTCACCCTATGTCCTGCATGGCATTCCACCATATATCCTACATGGCATTCTACCGTTCCTTATGGCATCCTACCCCATGTCCCAAGTCCCACATGGCATTCCACCCTATGTCTCACATAACGTCCCATAGACTCCATAAAAAGTCTCATCCTAGCTATCACAGTCCCTGATTGAGCATACTATGTATTAAAGTGTCAGTTCATATAATAACTTATATGCAAATGAGTTGTTGAATAAGAAAAAAGGTGGAGTCAAATAATTATGCCTGATATAGCCCTTGATGTATACCACATGGTAAATATCATATCATATGTCCCTAATGGCTCCCATCCATGTCCCACATGGCATCCCTCCCTATGTCCATATGCAATCACATCCTGTCACACTCCCTGACTAAGCATACTTAATGATAAGTCTGGTCAATTCATATACTGTAGCAACTTTATGCAAAAGACCATAATAATAAAGGTGGAGTTTAATAATCATGCCTGATACTATTGTTCTTGCCCAAATATTTTGAAGAATCTTAAGGATTTTAAATCTCAAGAGCCACAAGAGAGACCTGATGGCTCTGAAGAATATTGGAAAATTATACCATTTTACAGTTATCTTCTCAGAAAATATCAAATGTTTTGTAGACTTTCTAAGGAAACTAGACTTCAATCCTGTCTTAAGTATCTCTGAAAAACTTTAACATATTGTAAGGAATTTCTAACCTTCCATAAGGATATCTAAAGAAACTTTTAACTTTTTCTAAGGAACTCTGAAAAAACAAAACCTTAACATTTCTGAGGAAATCTTAGGACAAATCTAATCGCCATTACATAGGTTTGCAATATGCTTCGCATGCAAACCAAAAATGAAGGAAAAAATAATGTGATGAAATAAGAAAATTTCTCTCAGCAATATTATTAAACAGGTTATACACATACTGTATAGATCAAGACAATTCATGATGGCATTTAATCAAAAGTTAAATTTCTTTCAGCAATATTATTATGCAAATTATGCACATAGATCAAGACCATTCATGATGGTGCACACACAATGTTCAGTAACAGTGTACTTGCAATGTTCGGTTGATCTATAAAAAAACTGTCACTTGCATGAAAGAAAAAAATAAAATAACAGGCCATAGGCCAAGGTAGCTGCAAGTGATTGTAATGGAAGTGTAAAGTAAAAACACAAAAACAAAACAAGCAGTAGTAGCATACCCGCAATATGCTCAGTTTATCGAGCAATGTTTAACATGCCTAAAAAGTAAGACCCTAATTAGTGAATGATGAAAAATATAAAAAACAAAGTTTATTTAATCAAAAGTTAATTTACTTTCAGCAATGATAGTATTTTAACAAATCATTAGCATAGATTAAGAAAATTCATGACGCTACGCACAGCGTACCTGCAATGTTCGGTTGATCGAGAAATTTCCCCCCACCCCCTCAAAAAGAAAGAAGACAAAACAGGTCATTGGAGAAGCTTTAAAAAGTTGCAGAGATTGTGATTTTTGATTACAAAAGATCTTGATCTAACTCAAAATTAATTTCCTTTCAGCAATAACTAAAAATTTAAATTCAAGATGGTCCGTACACAATAACTAAATATTAACAGGTCTACACTACAAATTGCAGTCAAAAATGGCTGCTATAGTGCTAACGTTATTGCACGCACTTAATTCTTGTACGTGTGTACACTAATGTTAGTGTCAGTAGTTACGTTACAAAGGTCCTGTACAGTGTCAATGCTGCATGCTGATTATCGGCTTATAATTACTCTAAAACCAGCTGATAAATCATTTAACTAAGCTTACCTTAATATTAGTAAGTTATGCTTAACATTATGTACGATTAGAAAAGGTAAATCATTACAATTGCCCTCAAAATACGGGAATTCCATCCAGCTACAGTACGGCGTTGTTTACGACTTGGAACTTACAAGTTAAAAGACAACGCAACTTCTAAGTAATTGCGAAATCATGGGTCAATTAAAAAATGAGTCGCTTGCTGTGTAAATAGGGCATCGAGATTAATTATATCTTATTTTAAAGATTAAAAGGCTTGAGGTATTGTCTTTCTTTCTGGCCACATATTGGATATGTAGGTGATGAACAATGCAGCAGCAATGGCTTTTTATAAACCCTACTATTCTTCTTTTTTTTTCCCTATTTATTAAGCTTCACCTTCAGACAATATTGATATATCGCTAGATATTCATCAATAACATCAAAATATCGATATGCAAATTTCAAGACATCACATTGAAATAATATAACTGTTTTGTACCAGGTAATATTACTCCAGCACAAAAAATGGAAAGTACAAATTTTTAAATTTTGTAAATTTACAGAATTGACTGAAAAATATGTACATAAATCTTTAAATAAACACCTATTATTCTGAAAGGAATCATATTATATTGTCTCTTCCTCAAAAAATAAATTACAGAAACATTGAAATTCTTGAATTTGAACATATCATTTTTTCACTATTTTCATGGAACTGGTATATGGCTTTTTTTGGAAATGAAAATGGACCAACTTTACCTTTGAATGCTATGTCTTGGATTTGTTTTGGATTTCCTACTGAAAGGGCATCATTTTTGCACTCTTTTTTAAGGTCCTGGACATTCAGAAGTTAATAAATATTTATAGAAAATGTCCTCTGCTACTAAAAATCGGACAAGTGGGCTCAGAAATCTAAAGACTGTCTGTACTTGTGCTGCTTGCAGTACAGAAAGTCTGATGTGTGAATGGACAAATTAATGGGAAATATCTTTTAGTTGAGGATGAAATCTTGTATTACTTTCAGGTGTCATATAAGAGCTTTTCTGCATGAATTTGGGGATGTGGTATTCCTTTTGAGGAATTTAAATGTGATGTTTAAGGATTTAAAATCTCATTGATTGCAATTGCTCAACCATCACAAATCATGAAAATTAATCTATATTATTGCGCAATGTCCATAGCGGCCTGTACATACAGAGTACAGTACTGTATGTCCGGAGTTACGAATTTCCTGCCTGTGGAATATAATTTTAGGTAATATTTATTGAAATATCGATGACTTCATTAACTCTTAACATTATTGACTGCCTGCAATTTTGGTATTATTACAAGTTACAAAGTTTTTGTGGCTGTATAGTGAGGTACATGTTTGGTTGTAATGTTAACTTCATTATTAGTTCATGTATAGTACAATATCGGTAGAAAACATATCGATATATCGATATGACCCTTGAACTCAATATCGACCATAACAATGTAAGTCAATATATAAAAATATCGATATATCGCTCATGCTTACTATTTATAAACAGTTACATGCTACTTTGAATTTTCACGTTAGCCTCCCTAATCAGAGGTAACTGAAACCAATTTCTAACAAAATGGCACATACATGATGAATCAGTTAATATGATTATTAACTTAATAGTTACTATTTACTATGATGCTAATAATTATGATGTCCAAATTCATTGTTTTGGATGTGATAATGTTCATGGTTTCAGCTGAAGATTATCAGCCCAAGTGAAAACCAGTATCTTGCTCAAATTTTGAAAACTTGTTTCTCCTAGTAGATAGCTGGTGCTTAGTCAACCAGACCAGAAGTGCAGGCCCGTTGCTTTGTTTTTCAGTCTCGCCACTCAATCTATCCCACCCCTATATGGCCTTATACTAAGGATGCACCAGAACTTGGTTCCGGCTGACACTTTCGGCCGAACTCTTAAATTGTCAAAAGTTCTGGTTCCAGCTGGAACTTTTGAAATTTGATTTTGTGTATTTTTCTACATTTTAACATACACAAGGCATGGCAGATTAATATTTATTTCATCAATATCATGGTATACTATTCAGGCCATCTCTTTACACAAGTCTGACCAACTATAAATATTAACAAAGAATATATCTGTTCATTCCTGTTTATTTTCATATGCTAGTTTTTTTTTTTTTTGTTTTCTTTATGTATTTTAAGTCTAATCAAGAAAAATATTTATAAGATACATGTATTGAAATCTGATAGTTACTAGGCAGAAACACAATTTCAGCACTACTTTTTACTCTAAATGTATGTGTTTTCATAACTTTAATTCAATCACTCATCATCAACAGTATGAGCTACATGTATCTAATAAAACAAACTAAAAACTTAGAAGGACATGCATGTACATATTATATAACAGCTGAAAATGAAATAAAAAAATCATCCTTTTCTATTTAGTTATAAAAGGTACACCTATGTCTTTGCAGAAGTTAGCAGAGCATGGTTCCTGTGAATAAAATCTGAGTATGAAAATCCACATATGAAAACATGTTGTTTGAGTTCTGAGTTTTGAACCTGTAACATTGATAATAAAAACAGTAGAAGTTTAGTTCACAAATGAAGACCTCTTAATCTGCTAATAGATATAATGAGATGAGATGTATACAATTTATATAGTTTATTAACTTGTGTGTACAGATTTCAGTTTGATAAAAGTAACTGTCAACAAAAAAGAATAATATGAAAGTAAGAATAACAAGTTTTGATACAGGATTAATGCATAAATTTCTAATGTCTCTCATTTCTTAGTATGTAAAAAAGTGTGGTGAGAATTTGCATTCAGGTGTTTACATTTATTTCATGTTAATGTTAAACTGAGAACAACAATACAAAATTGTAGAGAAGGGACTGCTATGACCCCCCATGCAAGGACTGTAAAGGAAAAACAGGTTTTATCTGTAAAATGAGTTTTGTATTAATTTACCCCCATAATTACCAATGGTGTTTAAGTAAATTAAAATGATTAAAAGTTCCAAAAGTTCCAGCCGGAACTTTAAAAAAGTTCTGGCTGAAACTAAAAAATTGGTTCCGGTGCATCCTTACCTTAAACTATTGTATTCAATATGACAATTATAGGAGAAACACTTTGAGGTTGAGTTTATGGAAGAATCCTGCAACTGATTCAGAGGGAGTGATCTGAAGAGAGTGAATAGATGATGGCTAGGAGGAATTCCCCACAAGCTTTGTTTTCAGTGCTTTAACCACATACTTGTATATCCATAAAGGCAAAAATGAAAACAAATTTGATGCCAAAAAAGTGCAGTTCCCTTTTCTGGTCCCATTGAGTCCAGGGCAGGTCCCTCATCCAACAAGGGTTACTTTTGACCTTTGTCAGACTAAATTTGATTGCAGCATGACACACTTATCCAGCGCAAGGTTATTACAAGTGAATGAAGGGCAGGTCTACCAATCTGGTCCATGTCTGACAAGGGTTACTACTAACCATTGTCACACCAAAATTGGCCCCTTTTTGGTAAGGATTAATAATAGCATAACAGTAAATTACAGTGTGTCCATCTTAATGCACTTATTTCTTTAAATTTACTGTATGGTAATCCCATTTCCTGAAAGCTAAGAAAGTATTTTTCTGTAACATCGATCAAGGACAGAGCAGATCAACTAATAGAGGCTTCACATCATAAATGGATGCTTATGAATTACAACAATGATCTCTTCAATGCAGATAGTCCGCACCGACATATGAAAGTAAAAGTTTGATTAAACAAATCTTAACAATATTAAAAGTTTGAATTAACAGAAATAGTGAAGGTACTTACACTTTGAATAATGGATCACCCGAGAGAAGCGTCATTTCTATACTGACCTACAAAAGAGAAAAAAATCTATTACATCAAGACTACACAAAAACAATTAGGTACCATATTATTAAGTAGACCACTGAAGAAGACCACTAAAAAAAGGGTATGTGCCTAGTGTCCCCCATACACATGCCCCCCATACACACCCCCATACACACCCCATACACACACGTCTCAGCATTAAGCAAAATACATTTAGTTAGGAAAAATGCTGTCCCCTACAGTCAGGAAGGAAGGTATATAGACCCATGTCCCCCCAATACTCTGTGAAGGAGAATTGTGGCCACATTTTGTGGTAGAGGATACATGTATGATCACATACTATGGTAGAAAATACATGTATGATCATATATTGTGGTACAGGATACATGTATATTATGGTAGAGGATACATGTATGATCATATATTGTGATGGAGGATATATGTACAAACATATATTGTGGTGGAGGATACATGTATGATCACATTTTGTGGTAGAGGATACACATATGAGAACATTTTGTGGTAGAGGATGCATGTATGATCACATATTATGGTAGAGGATACATGTATGATCACAGAGGATACATGTATGATCATAGAGGATACATGTATGATCACAGAGGATACATGATCACACAAGATGCATATATGATCACAGATGATATATGTATGATCACATATTGTGGTAGAAGATACATGTATGGTCATATATTGTGGTAGAGAATACATGTATGACACATACTGTGGTAGAGGATACATGTATGATCACATACTGTGGTAGAGGATATGTGTATAATCACAGAGGAGACATGTATGATCACATACCATGGTAGAGGATACATGTATGATCACATATTGTGGTAGAGGATACATGTATGATCATATACTGTGATAGAGGACACATGATCACATACCATGGTAGAGGATACATGTATGATCATATACTGTGGTAGAGGATACATGATCACATACTGTATTAGAGGATACATGTATGATCATATACTGTGGTAGAGGATACATGTATGATCACATACCGTGGTAGAGGATACATGTATGATCATATACTGTGGTAGAGGATACATGTATGATCATATACTGTGGTAGAGGATACAGGTATGATCACATAGGATACATATATTATCACTGAGGATACATGTATGATCACAGAGGATACATGAATGATCACTGAGGATACATATATGATCACTGAGGATAATGTATGATCATGGAGGATACAAATATGATCATAGACGATACAAATATGATCATAGATGATACAAATATGATCACAGAGGATACATATGATCACAGAGGATACATGTATGATCACAGAGGATACATGTATGATCACTGAGGATACATGTATGATCACTGAGGATACATGTAAGATTACAGAGGATACATATATGATCAGAGGATACATGTATGATCACAGAGGATACATATGTGATCAAAGAGGACGCATATATGATCACAGAGGATACATGTCAACATCTTAATATTGTATGGGATCCTGTATCATCCTAGCTTTTATCAACAGCATCATACCAAGTTTGATTTAAATCTGACATAGGTTTGTGGAAATATGCCAGTGAGCATAAACAGAATTTCACAGTTAGTCCTGCCTTCTCATTAATATTTATTTCAGTCCCCAAAACGAAAGGTTTCATCAGCAGACTACAACACACCCATATACCTAGGATGACATACATCCACCTCACTGTTCTTGAGATATCATGTTTACAATTTTGTCCACATAATTTTACATTTACCCTGCCTACTAATTAATAATGTTATGACCACTGGCGTACCCAGGAATTTCATTATTTTTTGGGGGGGAGGGGGAAAACCATAAGCAGTAAGAGATATTTTTGATGGGGTAACCAATAGTATGTCGGCGTAAGATAACATTGCTCTGTGCATAGCTCAAAGCCCCACGGGGTAGGGTCCAGGGGGCCACTAAAGGGGTGAAGCCCCCAGTGGGGGGAAGGGGGTGAAGAAAGGGGATGGGGTTCATCTGCAGACTACAACACACCCATAAACCGAAGATGACATACATCCACCTCACTGTTCTTGAGATATCATGTTTACAATTTTGTTCACATAATTTTACATTTACCCTGCCTACTAATTAATATTTTATGACCACTGGCGTACCCAGGAATTTAATTATTTTTCTTAAGGGGGTGGGGTGGAGGGGGGAAACCATGGGCGGTGAGAGATATCTTTGATGGGGGTAACCAAAAGTATGTCGGCGTGAGATGACATTGCTCTGCGCATAGCGCAAAGCCCCACGGTGTAGGGTCCAGAGGGCCACTAAAGGGGTGAAGTCCTAGTAGGAGGTGGGGGAAGCTCTTAAAAATTACACATTTTAGAAATGTGAAATTATGAAATGCTTTAAAATTGAAGCCAAATCACATGGTGTTTTCAAGGGGCGGAAATCCAGAGTGCTACGGAACATGAAGGGAATTAGGAACTGGCGTAAGCCAAGATTTTATCATTATTATAATTATTTATTCAATTATGTTTATTTATTTATTAATATTTTTCATCATTATTTAATTTTATTCTTTATTTATTTATTATCATTATATAAATATATATATATGTATGTATGTATGTATGTATGTATGTATGTATGTATGTATGTATGTATGTATGTATGTATGTATGTATGTATGTATATATATATATATATATATATATATATATATATATATATATATATATATATATATATATATATATATATATATATATATATATATATATATATATATATATAAATATATATATATATATATATATATATATATATATATATAAATAAATATATATATATATATATATATATATATATATATATATATATATATATATATATATATATATATATATATATATATATATATATATATATATATATATATATATATATATATATATATATATATATATATATATATATATATATATATATATATATATATATATATATATATATATATATATATATATATATATATATATATATATACCTATATATATTATTTTGGGGAAGTACCTGTCTGTGTTAGATGTGTCACAGTCTGAAGGTGTGCATTATGTAGAGAGGTTGTACAAGCTCTGGGTTTTATATGCTGAATTGCTCATTGAAATTTGTCGGCAACTGTAGTAGAACCACCAGGCAGGCATAGTGACGTTACGGGTAATGGGTCTCGTAATTTAAAAGGATACAAAAACACATGGCAATTAACTTTTCAGTAAAACTTGCTCCCATGTGCTCACCTGCAGGGTGACACTTATATCTGATGTGTAAATTATTTAATTTGGTGTGGGATTGGGGCCCATGGTCCCCCGCCCCCTCTGACTATGCCAATCTTACTTCAAAAATGGCCCTGCTTAAAACCAGGAACATCTCAACCGGCCCTCAAATGGAGCAGGGCCCGTGGTTGGAGTAAAAGTTATATATTATTTTGTTTCCCAAACCACAAACCTGTATATAGTTTCACCTTATCTGCCTCCTTCAAGATAACAACTACTCCCACTGGTGTTACATGGTATTTTTAGTGACACACATCTGAATATAATGGCAATCCTTTGTAATATAAGTAGTAACTGTAATCGATGCTAGCATTGTTTGTCTTAGCTGTTGGGGAAAGGTGGAATAAACTATTTATTTCGTTTACACCTATTTATACCTCAATTTTATGATGCAAAGTTAATCTTGTGATATGTGGTTAATTTGTTGCTTCAAAATTGCGGGCCAATTTTTTAAGCAGTGCCTCTACTAAATAATTTTTTAAGCAGTGCCCTTACTGATATATGGCATCACCAAATTCAATAAACCTAATCTACAAACAGCAACTCCGTATGCCACAGATGACATAAATCCACCCCACATTTCTTGAAATATCATATAATTTTGTTTACATAAAATTACATTTAGCCCCATCTACTAATTAATATTCATGACATCAACACCAAAAACAATAATGATCATCTACAGACAACACATCCATATACCACATATGACATAAATTCACTGCACAGTTCATAAAATATCGTGTTTACAAGCTTGATCACATAAATTTACATTTATCCCCGCCTACTAAAACAATAGAGATCATCTACAGACCACAAAACATCCATATGCCAAATATGACAGTTTATATTTAAACCTGGCTAGCCCTATTCTTTTATATATTTAAAAAGGGAGATAGGGAACATGTCCTCCATTGGCTTTGTCACCAACTAAATGTTTATCATCAGAAAGACCGCCACCATTTTTGCAAACTTAGCATCCCATTTACTCTGCATCTCAGCATGCTGTGCAGGGAAATCTAATATTGTGACAGAATAATCCCAATGACGGATTCAGTTGTTTTCATTCTTTGCTCCTTACATTGTAAGTGCATTACAGCATTGACATATTTGTGGTATGATCCCTGTCAGCATGGCAGTGGGGAGATAGTGGAAGAAAAAAAGGCTTTCAAATAAACGCTGTCATGATTTGTAATATTTTGTTTCCATAATCTATGAAAATCCTAGAATCTTGGTGACTGACAGAAAACTACATGTTCCTTTGGTGCTGCCTGTTTTCATTGAGTAATCATCAAATAGAGCTAAGGATACCTCAAAAGATGAACATGACCCTAAAGGTTTATTTCACCATGTCCAAAATTTGCTATTTACAACCTCAGGACATGACAGGCATACTAAAACATGGTCTATAAAGTTACTGGGATTCAACAGAGAGTTTTGACAAAAAAAAGTTACTACATTAAGCATTGTTAAAAGGTGAAAGTAGAGTTGCATTAGGCATAGTTAAAAGGTGAGAGTAGAGTGTAATGTCAATTTTGAATACATTGCATTAAGCATTCTTAAAAGGTAAGAGTGTGATGTCAAGACTTCCGGCAATTTAGTTACTTTCATAAAAAAGAAAATTGTGGAACTTAAAAGTATCTCTTGAATGGAACAGGTATTTCCTTCTTGTTCTGTCCTCAGGATAAATTAGTATACCTCTAAAACTAGTACTTAACCATGGCAACAGCTCTAATAATTAATTTGCCCAGTTTAGAATGTTTTCCAATTAATCACACTCCTCTAGACACCCTGTATCCCTGTGGTACTACAGTGTACACACCCAATGCAAAACCTCTGCCAGAAAAAAAATGGCCTCAGGCTACATAAGATAAGATAATAGCCATAACAGTATAAATGCATTGTTAAGGGAATATCAGGTAACTAGAACTAAATGAAAGGCAGTATATCAGTGGATAGATCTCTTATTATTATATTCTATTAGAAGTTCAAATGTGCAACAAAGTCTAGTGACATGTAGTAGTTTTTAAATATGTGAAACAACATTAAAAATTCGGACTAAAATGCCCTTTAACCCTTACTCTCCCAAAATTCCAAAAATAGAATAAGCTATTTCTGAATTTTTTCAGCACTTTCTGTTCCATTTGTACCAAAACAAGTTCAACTTTTATGAAAGCTAACATGTTGAAGTTTCCAAAAATGTGCATAATTCCAAGCTCAAATATGCAAATTAGGTCATTGAATTAGCATATTAGGTCTCCAAACATTCTATCTTTATGATACGCTTGTGCCTTGTGGCTAAATAGCAAAAAAATATGGATAGAATTTCTGAATCGTCCTTGGAAAGACCTTTTATTTGATATTATTCATGGATTTTTAGGAATCAGAAGAAGAAAAAAAAGATGCAAATATGAAAAATTTGGTACATTTTGACCTAAAAATTCTGTGAATAATTTATCTAATAGTGTATGGCACTAAATTTTCAAAAAAAAATGCACTTTCCCCTTCTATGATGTCCAAAACTAATAGAATGCAGAAAAACAAGATGTTTACATTATCATTTGCACAAAAAAAAATAAGAAATTATGCAAATGATATGCAAATTAGGTCATTTACCTTATTTATTATGCACGAAACTGTTTTTTGTTTATTTCTGACCCAATTTCAGCCATTACATGCTTCACAGCTACTTTTATGTTGATAGACTATGCTGATTATCTATTAGACACTTACTTCTGCTCATTCCACATGGTATTCATCAGAAATGTTTGCCGAAAAGGTCCAAATTTGTAAAGTCTTCTGCTATACCTTGTTGCTGCAAATAGAATTAAAAAAATGCAACTATATTTATTCAACTTACTTTAGTTTGGTCTTCCCATAACCAGTTACCGAAGACTTCGTGTCGATCCCGCACACTCTCTACCAGTGCTTCCCACAGATGATAGTCTTTAACGGCTGCAGGGATGACCTTCGACCATTGTATCTCCTGCAGCCGAGCGTTCCGCTCTTCCTCCCTGGTTTTGAAGGCAGCTTTTTCCGCTGCAGTCGGATTTTCTTTGAGTGGTGATGGTGGCGAGACTGCAGCGGAAGGCCTGGAAGAGGGGCCTGGGCCCATCTTCAACGGTCTGTCCCTCTTCCTCTTGGGTTGGGGAGTAGCGGGCGGCTCGTCCTCTTCAAGCATACGCATAACATGTTATCGCATAACATGTTATTGTGGTTTCTAGTAACCTCGTCCTCTTCAGGCATACGCATAACATGTTATCGCATAACATGTTATTGTGATTTCTAACCTGCCCCACAATTTTGTGGTAACCGTGGGGACAGACTTTTACAGCCGGGAAGCCCGGGGGTATATACAGGGGTCCAAAATGTTTGTTTTATCGATCTAGTCATCACCACAACAGTGGCATAGCCAGGGGGAGGGGAAAAGGATCATTGTCCCAAAAAATGGGGCATCAAAATAATGTACCGGTACTAGGCCTATATACAAGCATTTTCCTCTAAATGGGCCTGGGGCACCCCTAACATGTGTATTTTGCCCTAACATGGGACCCCTACTTCAGTTTCCCCCATAAAATTGTGATTTCAGCCCCTGAAATAATGGAACTTGGATTTTGTGAAATTGGGAATACACATATTTCAGTAGGCCTCAATTTACAATTTTGCCATTGGGAAATACAAATATCTCAGTCCATTTAGAAATGTTATTATTGAGGTTCAGCTTTCATTTGTTTCATCCGGGCTATTATAGAAAGGACCTAAATCCTTTTTTTATATGTGATTTTAGTGTCCCTTTTACTTGTTTATCGTAACAAGCAAAAAATCCCCGCTAATTTATCATTAGAATTTTATAAGCCTTATTTTATTACTACACATTTACAATGTAGTACTTTCGCTATTTTTGGAAAAAAACACTCACCAACTTCGTTTTTTGGAACAGATCGCTATCCATCTCAGCAGGCTCTATATTCTCAATCTGGTCGAGTTCTGGTACATCTTCTTCATCAGAAGTACCTTCCGACCCCTCTGAATCATCATTATTCTGAAGAAAACATAGGAGTCGGAATGCACGTTCGACGTTGTAACTCGCCATTTTGTTTGTATCGAATGTGAAGAAAAAAAGAAAGAAAAAAAAGACGCAAATTGACGTCATCATCAGAGACCTTTTAGGCAAGTAGAGGGGGTGCATCTGTTATTGTAATAGCTTGTCTGAACGATCTAATTTTCCTCTATCCGTAGAGATTTTAAAAATTCCGATACAATATTTGGGCCGGTTTTTATGATTGTTTTGATAAAAAAAAAAAAAAAAAATGGCCCAAAATCACAAATTTTGGCATATTTTCTTCAAAACTAGACATCAATGATGTTATAGCTCAACCCATTACAATGCAAGAAGAATTGATTGCTTTCAGTGATTTTTTTTTTGTCATATGTACTTTTATAATGTTTTTAAAGTTTGATTTGAGGTGCATTCCATTTGTGGGCAATTATTCATCATGTTAAAAATTCAAGAGTTTCAACTTTCCCGTATGAGTTGTATTCAGTTTGTTTGTTTGGGTGTAATGGCACCTTAACAGTCAGGTCATATGTGCCAAACGAGGTTAGTTGTGAATGACTGTCAGATTGGTTCTCAGTAATGACTTAGTTTTGCGGTGGGTGCGATGAGGTTCATGTTATAGCGATGTCTGAAAAATTATGCTTCTAACAAAAGCTATGTGACATTCAATGCATGGTGCCATCATGTCTCACTTGATTAATGACGTTGGCGAGGTCATAGGTAAATTCCACCACAACATATAGTTAGAAAATACATTTTGCAAACATAACAAAAAGTTTAACATTTACACATTAATCTTCATAAATGTTAGATTAATTTCATTTGGCCGGTACTGAAAAAGATTACTAACCAAACATGTTTCAAAACGGCCAAATATGTTATAATTAGCCAGTAATCGCCAAACTAGCAGCTAAGGTTGTGACAGTTAGCATTTTATCATAAATGTACAGCTGTCACCATTACGATCCATAACCGTTTAACCGTAAAGCCAGTTGTCATAAGTGGACGCCCTTTTAACGCAAGTATAAAGCGAAATCTTCGCCAGGTTCTTAACAATTATCTACCTACTGTGGTGTAGCGGTTATCATACATGTCTACAGACCACGAGGTCCTGGGTTCAAGCCTGGGTTGGGTGGACACGCCAGTGCACCACAACTGGTTATCAAAGGCCGTGGACATTGACTTGGTTGTTGATGTTATGTCTGTCCGCACGTCGTACCTGTGTTTTCGCCCAGATCGTATTAAGCGTTTCATGATAGCATTGTTACTATCATAAGCGATTACGCAGGTGACAACCCGTCATTGTAAATGTGCGTTTACTCGTCGTCGTTGGTTCTTATTAATAGACCTTCCATAGCAACCCATGCTAATCCACCACTTGAAAGACGCTACGTTATATTCACTATGTAATGTGCAAACATGCACTTCCTGCTTCTCGTATGAGTGTGTGAAAGTCAAGTTGACATGTACGATCGTTACTTAAATATTGATATCTGGTGTTTTTATTCTTACATAATTAGTTCTTAAATAGATAATTTATTATCCCGATAAAAAAATCATATATTTCATGTACTTTCTTTGTCAAATACTGTTAAAAAATCTTGTTTAATGAGGAACGAAACATAACATAGAAATCATGCTGCCAAATTTGTTTGTGACTTCAAAGAAACATACATATGAAATATAATGGAATTTCGTTTTGAAGTTATGCCCCTAATTGTGTTTCATTTGACTTTTACCATAATTGATGAAGAAATTACTGTTTTCCCCTTGAACTTAACAAAAAATCTTCGTATTTCCAAACATCCACGTGGAAATAATTTATTTAAAACGACCTACCTGTGGAGGGGAGGGTGGAGGGGAAGGGTGGAGGGGAGGGGGAGGGGGGGGGAGGGTGGAGGGAGAGGGTGGAGGGGAGGGTGGAGGGGAGAATGGAGCGGTAGGGTGGAATGGGAGGGTGGAGGGGAGGGTGGAACGGTAGGGTGAAACGGGAGGGTGAAGGGAGAGGGTGGAGGGGGAGGATGGGGGTTGGGGAGGGGAAGGGAAGGGAAGAGTGGAGCAGGAGGGTGGAGGGAGAGGGTGAAGGGGAGGGTGGAGGGGAGGGAGGGTGGAGCGGGAGGGTGGAGCGGGAGGGTGGAGCGGGAGGGTGGAGCGGGAGGGTGGAGGGGAGGGTGGAGGGGAGGGTGGAGGGGAGGGTGGAGGGGAGGGTGGGGGGGAGGGTGGAGGGGAGGGTGGAGGGGGAGGGTGGAGGGGAGGGTGGAGGGGGGGGAGGGTGGAGGGGGTGGAGGGGGGAGGGTGGAGGGGAGGGTGGAGGGGAGGGTGGAGGGGAGGGTGGAGGGGAGGGTGGAAGGGGAGGGTGGGGGAGGGTGGAAGGGGAGGGTGGAGGGGGAGGGTGGAGGGGGAGGGTGGAGGGGGAGGGTAAGGGGAGGGGAGAAACAGCGTTGGGCAGAGGCGGTTGTGGCTACAGGAAATGGGATGGTAAATTTCGTCCAACGTATCTATTTTTATTGGTATTTCTTGTCCCCAGTAGGCAAATAGACTAAAATATTGGATGGGATCAATAGCTAAATACAAGTGTAACTGCCACGGTCGGTCGTGTGGAGAACGAATTTTATTTATACAACAGGAGACAAAGAAAATTGTTAAATAGGGTAGAGAGGGGAATACCCCATTGTGGGAGTATTCCCTCATAATGTGGGAACACAGAGGGTAGGCCTATAAATGTTGTATTCATATATCGTTTTGTCAGTTTGTAGTAGTTGCTGCTGTAGGATATTGTGTAACTTCTTTCTGGGACGTACAACATAAACTTCAAAATTATCATGCTACGTCGGAGTTCTTACTCACAGATGGGGACAGGCTTAACGCACCACACCCCTAACACACATCTGAGGCTAACATGTTTTTAAAACACATTTTTATTTAAATATTGGGTATATAGTGGTGCGTGGCCAGGGGGCAGGGAAGACTTTCCAATAATTACGGCCCTTAGTGTTTGATAATGGTAATCCCAGGGTCATACAAGCAAGAATATGTCTCCTTTGATTTAGGTAAACAATTTGAATAGAAGAAAAATCTTTTTGATTCCTATGCCAGACATGACAGTATCTGAAATGCGAGGAACAAGAATTAAAAAATTTAAAAATCGCAGAGAAAAAAAACAGAAGGTTATTAAAATAAACATAAAGCAAATGAAAAATAAGAAACTACTGTTGCATGCTTAACAGTAAAGAAATAAAATAGATAATACAAGGATAAAATATACTTATCTCACTAAAAAGAAAGAAACGAGAGAAAATACTTAATACTTCTTTAAAAAAAAAAAATAACGCACCTGATTTCATGGCCCTCGGTATTCGCGAACTTAGGGCCGGGTATATGCAACATACTACCTCTTTTATTTCAGAATAGTGACAGTTGAAAAAATATGCTTCTAACAAAAGTTGTAAGCGTTTTGTAGTAATTTTAATGTAGGAGTTAATGGAGGTTTCCACTATGTAACGGTCGATTACCGACGTTATCGGAGAGCAAAGGTCACTTTGAGTGCAGCATATTCTGCAACAATACATTTTAAAAACAAAATTACTTAACATTAGCAACCATCTACATGTATTTAAAAAAATATGTTAGGCTATGACGTTTGCATGTTCGATTTTTTGTGCATAGGACTTCCAATTTGTTTAGTTTCAGTTTCGCTACGGAAAAAGCGTACTGCCGTGATTCCCGGGATACATATTCCCCTACTTTTTAGGTATAGGCCTATAGAATAAAAAAATAAAAAAATACACAATTGGGGAAGGGGAGGGGATTTGTTTGAGTTTCAATTCGTATCTTGTGACCCCAAGTTTGGATAAGAAGCCAAGCAAGCTCCTTCACGTTGAAGATGTGAATTTACGGCCCTGAAGTGTCAACGATTCATTGTATGAAAATGCTTTTCTGCATCTCATCATGGAGCTATAAACTAAGTTTATAGCTCCATGATCTCATCCACCTCATACCATCTCAGAATTCAATTGTCTTATCAGGGGTGGCGGAGCGTTCAAAATATTGGGGGATTTTAATGAGATAAGGTGACATGTGATACGTTCACCTAAAATTATTAGGCTGAAGCCCGCACATCCCCCTTCCCAGCTCCGCCGCCTCTGTCGATTTCAAGTCATCATTGATGATAGGACCTAAATAAAAACCTTGATATGAACGCATAATGTAAGTTTCGCGTAACTAGCATGGCTACTTTAATATGAAATTAAAATTGGTTCTTCCCGTTTTTCTGTTTGTTCAAACTTAAGGAAACACTCGAAATATAATACTTAACATTCATCCTATCCATGTAATGATAATCATCGGGATTACGTAATTCCCCTTTGATGTCGCTACTGCTGCGAGAAAAATCTGGGTCACTGCCAAAATGCGTTTAGAGCAGTGATGCGGTCTAATTTGCTGCACAGTATAATTTAGTGCACTTGGCATAGCTTTTTGAATGATTTAGCCAATGTATTTTCACCCAAATCAGCACTAATGGGGCTGTTATATAGCAATAAATATTCAAGTGTTTGAAGTTTTTTCCCCCAAAACCGAGAATGATTGTTTGTTGTCCGTAAGTACTCATGTTAAGAGACGCTATAGCGACCACGTGTGACTTCGCAAGTGGGGATGACAGATCACACGGGCGTGAGAATATTACCGAGTTTTGAGCATGAGCAGGCTATTACCGCATTAATTTATGACAACACGTGCTGATTTTGTGATTCGTAATCCAAGCAACAACTCCCTAGTAATCCGTCGTAAAAACAATAACAATACCCAGGCAAACATTTAATCCGTCCGTAAATACAATTATTAGTTTTGAAATATTTGTTACTCTTTGAAGTAAATAATAAAAGACACGAATTAATCTGTAATTTTATCACAATTGATGTGAAACGCGAATTTCTTTAATGTTTTCACTGCACATTAGAACTCTTAAAAGCTGGGATACTTTCAACGATAGGCCAAAGGACATCGTTGCGTATGAATTTTGATTTCTTTGCATCGCTACCGTGGTTTGATTCATGACTTGTGTGTTTCTAACCTTTAATGCAAATTCTTCTGGGCCAACTTTAGGAATAGGTAGATTGGAAAAGAATTAAAGTTGTTGTCTCCATATTTCATAGGAAAGAAGGGGGGCCCAAATTTCCTAGCGTAGTTTTTACTATGAGGGGAACAAATTTACTGGATGGCTACGGCTTAATTGTCTGGGGCCCACATTTCCTAGGAAATAAGAGCCGGGAGGCCAAAATTTACTAGGGGGTAGAATTTACTTTTACACCGATCAGTGGTTGGGTGATGTGTATTGTGATTTGATAATTAAGGGATATAGGCGGAAATTTCTTGTGTGTATTTGACGGGTTATGTTAATGAGTGCTAGCCTGGGCCTAGCGCCTTCCTCATGAGCACAAGCTAGCTACATTCCATGCATCCCATCCCAAGTACCGTGAAAATAATTAGTGATATGCATAACGCCCCGGGTAAAAAATGTGAAGGCAATGACATAGCGGGTAAAGATTGAAATAATAAGGTTGGTTAGATGGTTTCGTGAATTTATGCGAACTTGAAAAAGCAAACATAAAAAATGAATTAACATTCGTTTACACGTAGCATGATTTCCTAAACGGTTAAACGTCACAACCTTATTAGCAGCCCTGGGATGCCCCATTGAATACTACCGCACCCAGCGATGATTCTTCCACGTGTCCACGAAACGTATAGGTTTGAAACAAACTTGTATTTCTGGCAATCTGCTGCCCATACGGCAAATTACGGTTTACGCAATGCCGCTGCGTTCACCAACCCAACAAAACTTTATCCTTAACGTTAGTGGATTGAAGTATCACACTCTAGCCCCGCGATGCAATGTAGCACAAAACTTACTGACACTTGAGACTTACTATACGGACAAGCGAAAATGATCAAACAACAACTTCACACGTTATCTTCTAGGCTATGTCATAACCTATCATACAACTCGGTAATCCAATCCAATACAGCGTGACCTAAATAAGATTACGAGAATGTGCATATTCATAGCAGAATGTCCGAATTCTGATTGGAAAATACTGCGATATGATTAAACATATATGTCCATACAAGGAACTAATAAACATGCGTGTATACCAACTGACCAATACCATGGCCCGGAGCGGTACCGGCACGAAACGCGAATAGGATAGGGCTATTTTTAGCTTAAATTACCATAAAATCTTATACTTTGTTAAAACCTTTCGAGAGCTCTAATTAAAAAATACATGGAATATCTCTTAACGAAATACAAGCTTAAATTTAGATACAAAAATCTCGCTTGAGCCAGAATCTCAAGAGCAAAACTGTAAAAACCTAGGAGGAGATGCATTTTTAAGCAAAAGTTAGTACAGGCACATATGAGAGGTCACGTACGATTTGATAATCTCCACTCATACACTCTGTGTATGGGTGGAGCTAAAAAACACAAACATTGACCAAGTACAAGTAAAAATCGTGTAGCAACCAACAATTCAAACTATCTTTATACTTTACCTGAAAAAAAAAAAAAAAAAAAATATTCATGTATGACATTCGTCGTAATCTTCTTCTTTTTTTTTTTTTATACCTTTTTTTAAAAAAAGCACTTTTTTGTAACGATTTTACTCAATTTTTTTTAATCTAACCCCCCAACAAAATAACCATATTATGACAGATCTATTCAATCTAGTTTGAATAAACTTATTTGCAGCTCTATAGGATTTTGGGAAGGTACTCAAATGTTCTGTTGGAAAAGGGATCGTAAGCGTCACGGTCACCGTGACGCTGGGAGAGTAAGGGTTAAAGTAATCCTGCCCAGAGGTCGGAACTTACGTGAAATATGTTAATTGGGTTAATTGATTTGCAAAATTATAACTTTTTCTGCACAAAACCTAATTGATTGCGGAAAAAATCCCCTCCAAAAAATACATTTTTCATCACCTTGACCAAAAAAAAAGCAAATAAGGCTCATTATGCAATGACGTCATTTTGGAAAGGCTTGTATGTAAACAATGCATCGAAGCCACGTATAACGTGTGTCCGCCATTGAAATTTCACAACTAGTATCAATTGCATCTCTGTTTGTTCTTCTTAAATATTACATTATCCAAGCAAATATTAAACAAAATGCCGCAGCGTTGTGTAGTAGGAAGATGCCGTAATATAAATTCTCAAACTAAAAGTTGTTTATCAATGTCAAAGTGCAACAAAACAAGATAATTCTGGACATGTTTTGTGCACTTGACATAAACCAGGTTTTCCGGGCTTACCGGGTACAGTGTTATATTCAACTCACGCCAGATTTTTACCCCTGTTCTGTTCAATTTAAACAGTAGCTTGACCGCATCATCTCTGAGTAATCCAAATTCAAATGGAAAAAACAGGGGGAATCTTTTTTTTTTTTTTTTTTAAGAGACTCAGTGAGATTCGAACTTATAACCTCTCGCTCAAAAGATGAAGCCATAACTGACTGGGCTACTTAATCATTTAAAAATTTGTATAATTTATTTTATATATTGTGTGGAATATGATCGAAGGAAGAAAAACCGATAAAAATAGGACTGAATTGTAATTATTGTGTCCATATGCCAAGTTGTTAAAAAGTAAACTAACAAAATTTTAATAATTTCTTTTTAAAATTTCAATTTAAGTGCAAAAATGCAAACAGATGGCGTGAATTAAGTATTCAGTTCACACAGGCCTGTTGACTAAATGTCAAGCAACAGAGACTTGAACATTGATAAATAAAGCTTTATATTTCTATAAGACATATACAAAATAAAAAAATGTTGCAAACACTTCAATTTGATTATGTTCAACAAAATATTACTTGCAAAACAGTACAAAATCCATGCCGACTACGCAGGCTTTGTACTGTAGGACTGTGTAAGGGCCTGTGTAAGGGTTGTAAGCCTGATCCTTCTTTTCTGCAAGCGGTTCAAATTCAAAAGAAACAACATCCCTTTATTATGAGAATGTTCTTCATTTATTTCCAAATCATTTTTATCATAGCTTGAAGAATCTAAGATGACAATCTAAGATCTGAACAGCCCGAAAAACTTTCGCAATCAGATGCTATTTATACTTTTGCAATCAGACACTATTTATACGTGGTTAGTATGTGTGTAATGTATTGTTTATAACCAGCAGTCCCTGAAATGATGTAGCAAACTGTTATGATGTCACAAATCTTTTTCCATTTTTTTTTTTTTTTTTTTTGAGCAAGTAATAAATGATCAATTTTTAAGTCCTTTTTCATACTGAAAATGGACTAATTTCCAGGCTCCCTTCATGGATTATTGAACTTAGGGATATGAAAAACCTATAACAGGTTAAATCTCAATTATTCTAGAAGGCATGACAGGACTACTTTAAGTTCTTAAAATGTATTCTTCAAACTTAGCCAGTTATAAATTGTATTTCTTCTTTGCTGTGAATACCTGTTGCCACCAATGGTGTCGGAACATTTTGAAAGTTGGGGGGCCAAACATATATCTGTGTAGAGTCTAGGGGCCCACTTAGGGGCCCAGTGGGTCCATGGGTAAAGCACCGGTGGGAGTTTAGGTGGGCGAAGCACCGGTGGGAGCTCAGATGGGCAAAGCACCGTGGGAGCTCAGGTGGGCGAAGCAACGGTGGAGCTCAGGTGGGCAAAGCACCGATCGGAGCTCAGGTGGGCGAAGCACCGGTGGGAGCTCAGGTGTGCGAAGCACCGGTGGGAGCTCAGATGGGCGAAGCACCGGTGGGAGCTCAGGTGGGCAAAGCACCAGTGGGAGCTCAGGTGGGCGAAGCACCGGTGGGAGATCAGGTGGGCGAAGCACCGGTGGAAGCTCAGGTGGGCGAAGCACCGGTGGGCGATCAGGTGGGCGAAGCACTGGTGGAAGCTCAGGTGGGTGAAGCACCGGTGGGAGCTCAGATGGGTGAAGCACATGTGGGAGCTCAGATGGGCAAAGCACCGGTGGGAGCTCAGGTGGGCGAAGCAACGGTGGAGCTCA
Source organism: Chiridota heheva (assembly GCA_020152595.1). Taxonomy (NCBI): domain Eukaryota; kingdom Metazoa; phylum Echinodermata; class Holothuroidea; order Apodida; family Chiridotidae; genus Chiridota; species Chiridota heheva. The sequence goes on from JAIGNY010003616.1 coordinate 444,557, forward strand.
GGTGGGCAAAGCACTGATCGGAGCTCAGGTGGGCGAAGCACCGTTGGGAGCTCAGAGGGGCGAAGCACCGGTGGGAGCTCAGGTGGGCGAAGCACCGGTGGGAGCTCAGGTGTGTGAAGCACCGGTGGGAGCTCAGATGGGCGAAGCACCGGTGGGAGCTCAGGTGGGCGAAGACCTGTGGGAGCTCAGGTGTGCGAAGCACTGGTGGGAGCTCAGAAGGGCGAAGCACCGGTGGGAGCTCAGGTGGGCAAAGCATCAGTGGGAGCTCAGGTGGGCGAAGCACCAGTGGGAGATCAGGTGGGCGAAGCACCGGTGGAAGCTCAGGTGGGCGAAGCACCGGTGGGCGATCAGGTGGGTGATCAGGTGGGCGAAGCACCGGTGGAAGCTCAGGTGGGCGAAGCACCGGTGGGAGCTCAGATGGGCGAAGCACCGGTGGGAGCTCAGATGGGCAAAGCACCGGTGGGAGCTCAGGTGGGCGAAGCAACGGTGGAGCTCAGGTGGGCAAAGCACCGATCGGAGCTCAGGTGGACGAAGCACCGGTGGGAGCTCAGAGGGGCGAAGCACCGGTGGGAGCTTAGGTGGGCGAAGCACCGGTGGGAGCTCAGGTGTGCGAAGCACCGGTGGGAGCTCAGATGGGCGAAGCACCGGAGGGAGCTTAGGTGGGCAAAGCACCAGTGGGAGCTCAGGTGGGCGAAGCACCGGTGGGAGCTCAGATGGGCGAAGCACCGGTGGGAGCTCAGGTGGGCAAAGCACCAGTGGGAGCTCAGGTGGGCGAAGCACCGGTGGGAGATCAGGTGGGCGAGACACATACTAATTATAACATTATAAATGATCGCAGGGAAAATAATTTCCTCCAGGCATGTTCATAGAGTAACGACGGGATGTTTGGGGGCGGGGAAATGTTTCTTAATACCTTATATCGGGATTGGTAAAAAGTGTTGAAAAAACCTCTTTCCCATGAAAAATTAAGTGAATAATTCTCAAAAAAATTGTCTTCTTTTCTTAATATTTCATACTAAACACAACTTAGTCGTAACATAATTCAAGTAAATTTCAGTATTTGGCAAGCACACAAGTTAGTTATCACTTGGTCATTCGTGAATTAACTTTGAATTCATGATGTATACACTAGTTCTAACACTGGGTCCTAGGCAAAAGTTCAATGATTTACAAGACATAAAATACCTTTCAAATACTTTTAAAATACCTTCAGTCAACAAGAATTGGTAATAATTAAGTTCAATCTTTATTTTGCTATAGCAAAACTGCCTTTAAAAATGCCTTTAAGGGCTGTGTAGAACCATAAGTTTAAGTTGTTAAAACTTTCGCGATTGATTATACATGGTGAATTTTGCAAGCTCTGAACATGAGCACATGAATAGTCAAGGCCTTAATAATGCAATGTACAACACGTTACGTTATGTACAATATGTTTAGTACAATCAGTGCAGTGGGACCAGTCATTAGAGTGAGAGAAGTATGTTAGCCAGCTTGTATGGTAAAAAACGGGCGTGACTGAAGTTGACACAAGTTTCATTGAGAACAACATTTTTGTGACGGGTTGCCAGATTGTAAAATAATGGACTGACTTGCACAGTACGTAAAATTTCAAAAGTTATTTCAGTAATTGGGGTCAAGGAACAATGGTCAGAGGTCAAATATGTGATTTTAGGGGGTAATTATGTACTAATTTGTACAATTTTGCCGCATTTCAAACTAAAAATGTACAAGATCTATACCAATCCTATGTTGTATCATGACACCTTGGTACATGAATTTGTGTCCTGTAGATTCCGAGATCAAAAGGTCAAAGAGCTATTCACCTTTTTTTCTCATATCCCCTATAGTTAAGGAATGGAATGGTGTAATACAATAGGGTACAATAAATGTGAAAAATTTCAGAAGTTATTTCAGTGATTACGGTCAAGGGTCAATGGTCAGAGGTCAAATGTGTGATTTTAGGGGGTAATTATGTACTAATTTGTACATTTTTGCAGCGTTTTGAATTTAAAAGTACAAGACCTATACTAACTAATGCTATGTTGTACCATGATACCTTGGTACATGAATGTGTCCCCGTAGACTCTGGGGTCAAAAGGTCAAAGGTCTGTTTGTACTCCCATGGGCAGTACAATCCATCAACATGCCTAAAGAAAGAGAGCCAAGCCTGTCTCAACATATGCTTGTACTCGAGCTTGCATGGGCAGTGCAATCCATCAAAAGTCACAGAGCTATAGTGACCCTGATAATTATTTCTCCCACCATACAGTATGTTGTATGTTTGTTTGTTTGATGAGGGCTTAACGGCACCACAACAACGAAGGTTAAATTGTGCCTGGGAGGTCAGATCATTCTAGAGGTAGGAAGGAAAGGAAACAGGGGGAGAATGAGAGAAATTCCAGAACAAAAAGTCAGAAAGCTGTGATTGAGAGGGGAGGTGCATGGTTGAAACAAAAACAAAGTAGAGAGGGGGAAGGAGAATTTAATATGGTTGTAGAGGGAGGCATGATGAAGTAAGGAGATAATTTTATCCGGAGGATTTTTCTGGAAGAACTCAGCAATTGAGTTGTTGGGAGCGAGGGAAGCTCTGGGAAGGTTATATTGGGGCAAGCAAGGAGAAAGTGATGGATTGTGAGGGTGCAATGGCAATTGTTGCAGAGGGGTTGGGGGAGCCAATAAGGAGGTGGGAGTGAGTGAGGTGGGTGTGACCAATTCTAAGACGGGTAATATAAACGCTGTCGATACAAGAGAGGTTGTTGATGGTGGATTTGATCGGAATTGTGGGCTGGATGACATGAAGTTTGTTATCAATTTGGGAGTTCCATGAGGTTTGCCAGCAGTCACGAACAAGGGAAGCGATAAGCAGTTTGATGTCAGAGAGGATTTTGGGAAAAGGGGCAAGGAGGAGGTTAAGGGCAAGCTTAGCGGCTGCATCAGCCCTGTCATTACCTGGGATGCCAACATGGCTGGGTATCCCAGAAGAAAAGAATACTTTTCCTGCAGAGGGTGGGAGAAAGGAGTTTCCGGAGGAGGAGGTGGCATGTGGGGTTATCCCATTTAAGATTGAGTAAAGAAGTAAGAACAGCCTTTGAGTCAGAGAAAATGGCAAAGTGGCTGAGCGAAAAGTACTCAATAAAGTTGAGGGCAAGGAGAACGGCCTTAGCCTCGGCTGAAAAGATGGATGAGTGGGGAAGTCTGCTACTGAGGGTGATGTCTTGGATGACGGCAGCAGCAACTGCTTTTCTGTCAGCTATTTCCCCCACTATGCTGTATGCTTAAGGTGACGAGATCAGCAACTTCATATGGATTGCTTTCTTGTAAGCTATTCCCCCTACTAAGCTGTATGCTTAGGGTGATGAGATCAGCAACTCCATGGATTGCTTTTTAGTTAGCTGTTTGCCCCACTATGCTGTATGCTTAAAGGTGATAAAATTAGCAACTCCATGGATTGCTTTCTTATTAGCTATTTCCCCCACTATGCTGTATGCTTAAGGTGATGAGATCAGCAACTCCATGAATTACTTTCTTGTTAGCTATTTTCCCCACTAAGCTGTATGCTTTAAGGTGATGAGATCAGCAACTCCATGAATTGCTTTCCTATTAGCAATTTACACCACTATGTTGTACCCTTAAAGGTGATGAGATCAACAAATTCCGTGGATTGCTTTCCTGTTAACTATTTCCCCACTATGCTGTACGCTTAAAGGTGATGAGATCAGTAACTCCGTGGATTGCTTTCCTGTTAGCTATTTCCCCCACTATGGTGTACCCTTAAAGGTGATCAGATCAGCAACTCAGTGGATTGCTTTCCTGTTAGCTCTTTCCCCCACTAAGCTGTATGCTTAAAGGTAATGAAATCAGCAACTCCGTGGATTGCTTTCCTGTTAGCTCTTCTACCCACTATGCTGTACACTTAAAGGTGATGAGATCAGCAACTCTGTGGATTGCTTTCCTGTTCGCTCTTTCCCCCACTATGCTGTACGCTTAAGCTGATGAGATCAGCAACTGTGTGGATTGCTTTCATGTTAGTTATTTCCCCACTATGCTGGGTAATGAGATCAGCAAACTCTATAAAATGCTTTCTTGTTAATATCATTATTTTGATGCATTCAAGTGTACGTCAATCCAGGAGTTTGATATTTGTCATATTAAATTACAATGCAAACAACCGCAACCTGACAACACATAATGTTCACCTTTTTCTATAATGGTAGTGCTCAACTTATTTTGAAATTAGGGCTTTAAATAGAATCCCTTTATGTTTTTTTCAAGTTTTCTTTTTTTTTTTTGATTCCTGCTTGGAAAAATTAATCATGCAGTATTATTTTTCAGATTTTTCTAAATGTATCAAAATCCTAAGTTTGATTCACAAATGTTTGTAACTATTCTTAACTTTTCAAGTATAGGGTAGCAAAGATGGCAGATTTTGAACATGAGAGTTTACAAAAGTCTAGACGCCTCCTGAGGGCCATGACAGAAAAATAATTGCCAGTCCTTGTGGAAGAATGATTTTGATCAGTTGACATACGCCATGCAATCATGCAATTTTAAGTGAGAAAAATTGAACTCCATTACTTGTACAGTCTGATAGTTAAAGGTGAGTTTTTCAAGTATATTAGCCGGTCATTAAGAAAGCCAAACTAAACTCACTTCAGACATTAAAAAGTTTAAATATAAAAGTTTAATGTCATATCTCACTTAGACTTTAATGTCATATCTCACTTAGACCCATTTCATTCCAAAACGTTTAAGCATTTTTGCTTCGAACTATCTTTTTGGTATAAGATTGGATCTTTTGTGATCTGTGACTTCTAAAAACAGCATCTATGATGCATAGTAAAACTGCATTTACATACAAGAAAATAGCAGAGACAAAACAATGAATTAGTCACATGGTAAAGAATACACTATTTTTTTTTTTTTCTTAAAAAGGGGTACAAAAATATGTTGCAGACAGTGGTGAAAGTACAGTTTCAGTCTGGTGGGGGAAAAAACACGCAGGGTGCTTGATAAATATATTTTTTTTCACTTTATAAACATTATTCAAAATGCTAGAAAGCAACCAGAACCTACAAGATTTGTGGTTCCGATGTTTTTGCATAAGCTAATTGATTTGCAAAATTTGTATTATCTGTCATGTCATTATTGCATATCATAAAATATTTGTTCCATGATATTTAATCAAAAGCCACACCTTCCATGCACATCCATAAAAATGTTGAAAACATTAGCATTTGCACAATAATTAACAACATCATCAAAGCAAGTATGATGCAAAAACTGTTGCTCATTTAACCTATTTCAAGAATTTGTCAGTAAACTCTGCCTACTCATTAGCATTCATGACACCAATACCACAACATTAGAACACATACAGACCATGATCCATCTGTGTTCCACAAATGGCATAAATTTGATATACCTCTTATGGCGCTTACATCATTTAGCACCTTTACATTGAGCCATGCCTACCATGTATATTAATGACATCTGTTGATAACATTGGCATGTACAAAATAACCAACAAAATTATCATGCCCAATATGATGCACAATAAACATACACTGTAAAGTTGCTCATTTATCACTTATTAATATGCATAAATCATTACCACAAACATTAGGTCACATCTGCAGACCATGAACTATCTGTGTACCACACATGACGTGAATACATTTCAGTTTTCAGATATCATGTTTACTTTTGCTTTTTGTTTACAACATCATATTAACCCTGCACACTACGCATAATAATTAAATTCATTGTTTTTATACCATGAAAACATACACACTAGCCAACATCATTATCATAGCAAATATCAAACAAATCAGAGATGTGATTGTCAAAATAAGAGCATTTCAAGATTTTTATATTAGGCCTCGCCTACTCATTAATATGCATGATATAACCACCAAAACAATAGTGCACATCTACAGACCATGGGCTTTTTCTGTACCACATCATACATGTTTATAAGCTCTTTTCAGCAAAATCATATTAAGCAAATATTATTGAAATTCATCTTTTTACATCACGAACATGTACACACAAGCTAACATCATAATTATACCAAACATGAAACAAATCAGACATGTGGTTGTTAAACCAAAACCAGAAGGTTTTTTTCTTCTGATGTTTCTTTTTCATTAGCTGATTGATTTGCAAAATTTGTACTTACTGTCATGTATATCGTGAAATATTTGTTCAAGGATATTTATTCATAAACCACACCCACCAGATCAATCGAAAATGTTGAAAACACACTGGAAAACATACATCCCAGAGTTTGAATTGTTTTTTCTATGATTACATTATTTCTTGTTTTTTTTACTGTCAAATTCCTACAATATCGTTATTTTCATACCCCCTCTACAGTGGCTTATCGGGATGATCTAGGGAATAATCCCCTTATCTCCAAAATCTTCATATCCTGTTACAAACACCTAAACATATTATGTTATGAAGAACACATAAGTACATAAGGATATTGCTAGACTAGGATTATGGCATGTTTCTGATCTGCCAAATCTTAAATAAACTATCAGATGTGGAATGGTAGAAATTTATCTCTTCTAATCTCCAGCACTAAAAATAAGCTAGTTAAATGTGTTTATAGGAATTTCAAGGAGCTGAGAGTGCTGAGTCAAGATATCTATTAATCATGACATTAAGGAGGAACCTGAAATGTTGTTAAATTAAGCTTACACTGTCTGTTATGCTAATGTATAACTAGAGCAGTGTGCTGAGCCGATTATAAGCTTTGCAACATTTTCTTTATTACTGAGACACAAGTGATCAAAGTTATAGCTGGTAATACCAAGACAAGAGTGATCAAACTTATGAGCTGGTAATGCCTGACACAAGTGATCAAAGTTATAAACTGGTAATGCTGAGACACAAGTAATCAAAGTTTTAAGCTGGTAATGCTGAGACACAAGTGATCAAAAGTTATGAGCTGATGCCGAGACACAAGTGATCAAAAGTTATGAGCTGGTAATGCCTAGCACAAATGATCAAAGTTATGAGCTGGTGATGCCTGACACAAGTGATCAAAGTTAAAAGCTGATAATGCTGAGACACAAGTAATCAAAGTTATAAGCTGGTAATGCTGAGACACAAGGAATCACAGTTATGAGCTGGTAAATGCCTGACACAAGTGACCAAAGTCATGGGCTGGTAATGCCTGGCACAAGTGATCAAAGTCATGGGCTGGTAATGCCTGACGAATATCCACGTAGGACATGGATGGGAGTAATGTGGGACAGGATATAATATACCATGTGTTATGCACCAAGGGCTATAAGAGGCATGATTATTTGACTGCTTTTATTTTCTAATTTAACAGGTCATTTGCATATCTTAAAAAATGAACTGACAGACTTTCATACTTAGTATGCTCAATCAGGGACTGTGGTAGCTAGGACAAGACTGCCGTATGGAACATGGGATATCATGTTGGACACGGGATGGGATGTCATGTGGGACATGGGGTGGGATGTCATGTGGGACATGGGATGGGATGCAATGTAGGACATATGGCTGGATATGATGTGGGACATAGGATGGGATGACATGTGGGACATAGGTTGAGATGCCATGTGGGACAGGGTGGGATCCAATGCAGTGGCATCGCCAGGCTTTTTGTTGGAGGGGGGGAACAGCAGCTCCGTGAAATTTAGGAGGCACTATAATAAAAGTGCTGCTAAAGACGGCACTGCACACGCGAAGCATGCGCGTATTGGCATGGGGTCCAGGGGCCCGCTAAAAGGCACCTGGTGGGTTTCAGGAGCGAAGCCCTGGTGGAGGTCCAGGGGGGGGCAGGCCCCAATATGGCTTAAAATCAAAAAGTCCTACTTTAATGAAAGGAAGAAAATTGATATTCAAATGTTTTATCAACTCAGAAAAACATCTTACCATTTTTTGATGCCCTGAAAATTTAATAAATGGCTCAGGGCAAAGCCCTGGTAAAATCAAACACAGAAGTCACAAAAAATTACTTTAATGAAAGGAAGAAAATTGATATTCAAACGTTATATCAACTCAGAAAAACATTTTGGTTACCATTTCTAATCAGGCTGAAAAGCAATTTCCCTAAATTGGGGCCCTCTAAAAAATTTAGATAAATTGCAAATTTCTTGGCCCCAAAATGGCTTAAAATCAAACCCAAAATTAAATTAACAAAATTCAGATTCAAATGTCAAGTCAAAAAAAACAGGTAATCAGGCAGAAAAGCAAATTCCCCTAAAAATTTAGATAATTTGGGGTGCTCCAAAAAATTCTGAGTGGGTTCAGGGGCGAAGCCCAGAAGCTCTGCAGATTTTTTGTTGCCTCAAAATGGCTTCAAATCAAACAGAGAAATTCAAAACTTAAATTGATGAAAAGAAGAAAATTCTAGATTGTATATGGACAGACGGAGGGTAAAGATGCTTTATCCCCTCTTCACCAACTTCGTTGGCGAGAGGATAAAAAGTCAGTTTCACACGCATGTAAAATGGACATAATTTTCTTGATTTTTATAGGGTATACATCATTTCTTTCTTTCTATAGATCTAGCTCTTAATGCAGAATTTGCAGGGACTATTCAAAAAGGGGGAATTTGTCTCCTTGGAATGATATAAACACACACACATGGTCGATTCCCAGCCTAAAACCAGCGATACTGTTATAGTATCCCTGATGAAACAGACGATCGATACACATTGATGAAATCTTTTAAGTGGTTTCCATATCATTCAGCATGTTTCAGTGCACATGGAGCCTACCACACAAGAAAAACTACAACTTGACATTTCAGGCAGTCAAGAGAATGGGATAGGCTAGTAGGACTTTGGACAATAGCACAGTTTATTGATCAATTGTAGGTGAACATTTAACTCTTCATTCTATTCCTTTGGTGTATTACCAGAAGAAGTTAAAACCCAAGTTCTGTAAATAATTGATCGGTGAGATGTTCTATTCACTGATCTGTGTCAAACCATTGATGAAACCGTATAATGCTCTCAGAATAATTACTATTAATAGAACCTTTAGGGATTATTTCCTTTTTTTTAATATTTTTTTTGGTAACATTTTATAAGAAAGAGAAATTTTTTAGAAACAATTTAATACAAAAACCATGTTGATATGTTATTCTTACCAGGAGATATTCAAATTTTAAGGTTTACAAAAAATGCCAATAAACAAATAGGTAAAGGCCCAGTATGACATCACAGCTACACATTCTCCCACAAAGTGTATGCATTTCATTCAAATCTATCATCCTTTTTTATTAGCAAAATCTGCTAGAAAAATAACTTGATGAAAGTTAGGTATTTATATACATTGCCAAATATACCCTACTTCAATAACTTTTAAAAAATTGTTTCTAATCATACAGAAACAACCAATTAACATTTAAAGAAATAAATAAACATTTGCAATGAAATTGCCTCTATGACATCATCAAACATGAATTCATGATACTGTACAAAAACCTTAAAATGCAATTGGGAAATCTTTAAAAATCCTTATCTCCTGAACGGAATATGATATCAAGCTGATTTCAGTACCAAATTGGCTATAAAAGTATGTTTTTTCAAATAGAATTTTACAACTAGATATCAATGATGTTATAGCTCAACCCATTACAATGCAAGAAGAATTGATCGCTTTTACCGATTTTTTTTTTTGTCATATGTACTTTTATGATGTTTTTAAAGTTTGATTTGAGGTGCATTCCATTTGTGGGCAATTATTCATCATGTTAAAAATTCAAGAGTTTCAACTTTCCCGTATGAGTTGTATTCAGTTGGTTTGTTTGGGTTTAATGGCACCTTAACAGTCAGGTCATATGTGCCAAACGAGGTTAGTTGTGAATGACTGTCAGATTGGTTCTTAGTAATGACTTAGTTTTGTGGTGGGTGCAATGAGGTTCACGTCATAGCGATGTCTGAAAAATTATGCTTCTAACAAAAGCTATGTGACATTCAATGCATGGTGCCATCATGTCTCACTTAATTACTGACGTTGGCGAGGTCATAGGTAAATTCCACCACAACATACAGTTAGAAAATACATTTTGTAAACATAACAAAATGTGTAACATTTACACATTGATCTTCATAAATGTTAAATTAATTTTATTTGGCCGGTACTGAAAAAAGATTACTGACCAAACATGTTTCAAAACGGCCAAATTTGTCATATTTAGCCGGTAATCGGCCAAACTAGCAGCTAAGGTTGTGACAGTTAGCATTTTTACATAAATGTACAGCTGTCACCATTACGGTCCATAATCGTTTAACCGTAAGGCCAGTTGTCATAAGTGGACGCCCTTTTAACGCAAGTATAAAACGAGATCTTCGCCAGGTTCTTAACAATTATCTACCTACTGTGGTGTAGCGGTTATCATACATGTCTACAGACCATGAGGTCCTGGGTTCAAGCCTGGGTTGGGTAGACACGCCAGTGCACCACAACTGCTTATCAAAGGCCGTGGACATTGACTTGGTTGTTGATGTTATGTCTGTCCGTACGTCGTACCTGTGTTCTCGTCCGGATCGTATTAAGCGTTTCGTGATAGCATTGTTACTATCATAAGTGATTACGTAGGTGACAACCCCGTCATTGTAATTGTGTGTTCACTCATCGTCGTTGGTTCTTAACAATAGACCTTCCACAGCGACCCATGCTAATCCACCGCGTGAAAGACGCTATCGTTATATTCACTATGTAATGTGCAAACATGCACTTCCTGCTTCTCGTATGAGTGTGTGAAAGTCAAGTTGACATGTACGATCGTTACTTAGATATTGATATCTGGTGTTTTGATTCTTACCTTATTAGTTCTTAAATGAATAAATAATCATCCCGATCAAAAAATCATATATTTCTTGTACTTTCTTTGTCAAATACTGTTAAAAAATCTTGTTTAATGAGGAACGAAACATAACATAGAAGTCATGCTGCCAAATTTGTTTGTGACTTCAAAGAAACATACATATGAAATATAATGGAATTTCGTTTTAAAGTTATGCCCCTAATTGTGTTTCATTTGACTTTTTACCATAATTGATGAAGAAATTACTGTTTTCCCCCTTGAACAAAAAATCTTTGATTTCCAAGTACATAGTTTTGGTTATTCTTTTCTTTAAAATAGTTCTTTACACTTGTCCGTAAATTATTTATAAAAAAAAAAATCAGTTGAATGTGTACTTTATTAAGTATAAACATCACGTCCTATTATATTCAGTAGTCATAATAGTATTTTCCATGAGGGAGGAGAGGAGGGTGGAGGGGAGGGTGGGGAGGGGAGGGTGGAGGGAGAGGGTGGGGGGGGAGGGTGGAGGGGAGGGTGGAGGGGAGGGTGGAGGGGGGGAGGGGAAGGTGGAGGGAGAGGGTGGAGGGGAGGGTGAAGGGGGAGGGTGGAGGGGAGGGTGATGGGGAGGGTGACGGGGAGGGAGCAGGGGAAGGTGGAGGGGAGGGTAAAGGGGCAGGGTGGAGGGAGAGGGTGGAATGGGAGGGTGGAGGAGGAGGGTAGAGCGGTAGGGTGGAACGGGAGGATGGAGGGAGAGGGTGGAGCGGGAGGGTGGGGGGTGGGGAAAGGGGGAGAGAGAGGGTGGAGCGGGAGGGTGGAGAAAGTGGGTGAAGGGGAGGGTGGAGGGGGGAGGGTGGAGGGAGGGTGCAGCAGGAGGGTGGAGGGTGGGGTGGAGGGGAGGGTAGAGGGGAGGGTGGATCGGGAGGGTGGATCGGAAGGGTGGATCGGGAGGGTGGATCGGGAGGGTGGAGGGGGAGGGTGGAGGGGGAGGGTAGGGGGAGGGGAGGAACAGCGTTGGGCAGAGGCGGTTGTGGCTACAGGGAATGGGATGGGAAAATTCGTCCAACGTATCTTTTTTTATTGGTATTTCTTGTCCCCAGTAGGCAAATAGACTAAAATATTGGATAAGATCAATAGCTAAATACAAGTGTAACTGCCACGGTCGTGTGGAGAATGAATTTTATTTATACAACAGGAGACAAAGAAAATTGTTAAATAGGGTGGAGAGGGGGAATACCCCCATTGTGGGAGTATTCCCTTATAATGGCGGGGGGGGGGGAACACGGAGGGTAGGCCTATAAACATTGTATTATCTATCGTTTTGTCAGTTTGTAGTAGTTGCTGCTGTAGGATATTGTGTAACTTCTTCCTGGGACGTACAACATAAACTTCAAAATTATCATGCTACATTGGAGTTCTTACTCACAAAGTGGGGGCAGGCTTAACGCACCACACCCTAACACACATCTGAGGCTAACATGTTTTTAAAACACATTTTTATCTCATTATTGGGTATATAGTGGTGCGTAGCCAGTGGGCAGGGAAGACTTTCCAAAAATTGCGGCCCTGAGTGTTTGATAATGGTAAACCCAGGGTCATACAAGCAAGAATATGTCTCCTTTGATTTAAGTAAACAATTTGAATAGAAGGAAAAAAAAAATTGATTCCTATGCCAGACATGACAGTATCTGAAATGCCAGGAACAAGAACTAAAAAAAATTTAAATCGCACAGAACGAAAAAAGAAGCTCATTAAAGTAAATATAAAGCAAATGAAAAATAAGAAACTGCTGTTGCATGCTTAACAGTAAAGAAATGAAATAGATAATACAAGGATAAAATATACTCATCTCACTAAAAAGAAAAAAACGAGAGAAAATACTTAATACTTCTTTAGAAAAATAATAACGCACCTGATTTCATGGCCCTCGGTATTCGCGTACTTAGGGCCGGGTATATACAGCATACTACCTCTTTTATTTAGGAATAGTGAAATATGCTTCAAACAAAAGTTGTAGGCCGTTTTGTATTAATTTTAATGTAGGAGTTAATGGAGGTTTCCACTATGTAACGGTCGATTACCGACGTTATCGGAGAGCAAAGGTCACTTAAAGTGCAGCATATTCTGGAACAATACATTTTAAAAACAAAATTACGAACATTAGCGACCATTTACACGTGTTAAAAAAAAAATGTTAGGCTATGACGTTTGCATGTTTGATTTTTTTCTGCATAGGAGTTCCAATTTGTTTAGTTTTAGTTTCGCTACGGAAAAAGCGTACTGCCGTAATTCCCGGGATACATATTCCCCTACTTTTTAAGTATAGGCCTATAGAATAACAAAAAAAAATAACAATAGTACACAATTGAGGGTGGGGGGGATTTGTTTGAGTTTCAATTCATATCTTATGACCCCAACTTTGGATAAGAAGCCAAGCATGCTCCTTCACGTTGAAGATGTGAATTTACGGCCCTGAAGTGTCAAAGATTTATTGTATGAAAATGCGTTTCTGCATCTCATCCACCCCATGCCATTTCAGAATTCAATTGTCTTATCAGGGGTGGCGGAGCATTCAAAATATTGGGGGATTTAATGAGATAAGGTGACGTGATACGTTCACCTAAAATTATTGGGCTGAAGCCCGCACATCCCCCTTCCCAGCTCCGCCGCCTCTGTCGATTGCAAGTCATTATTGATGATAGGTCCTAAATAAAAACCTTGATATGAACGCATAATGTAAGTTTCGCGTAACTAGCATAGCTACTTTAATATGAAATTAAAATTGGTTCTTCCTGTTTTTCTGTTTGTTCAAACTTAAGGAAACACTTGAAATATCATATTTAACATTCATCCTATCCATGTAATGCTAATTATCGGGATTACGTAATTTCCCTTCGATGTCGCTACTGCTACGAGAAAAATCTGGGTCACTGCCAAAATGCGTTTAGAGCAGTGATGCGGTCTAATCTGCTGCACCGTATAATTTAGTGCACTTGGAATAGCTTTTTGAATGATTTAGCCAATGTATTTTTACCCAAATCAGCACTAATGGGCTGTTATATAGCAATAAATATTCAAGTGTTTGAAGTTTTTTCCATAAAATTAGGAATGATTGTTTGTTGTCCGTAACTACTCATGTTGAGAGACGCTATAGCGACCACGTGTGACTTCCGCGACTGGGGATGACAGATCACACGGCGTGAGAATATTACCAAGTTTTGAGCATGAGCAGGCTATTACCGCATTAATTTATGTCAACACGTGCTGATTTTGTGATTCGTAATCCAAGTAACAACTCTCTGGTAATCCGGTCGTAAAAACAATAACAATACCCAGGCAAACATTTAATCCGTCCATAAATACAATTATTAGTTTTGAAATATTTGTTACTCTTTGAAGTAAATGTTAAAAGACACAAATTAATCTGTAATTTTATCACAATTGATGTGAAACGAGAATTTCTTCAATGTTTTCACTGCACATTAGAACTCTTCAAAGCTGGAATACTTTCAACGATAGGCCAAAGGACATCGATGCGTATGAATTTTCTTGATTTCTTTGCATCGCTACCGTGGTTTGATTCATGACTTGTGTGTTTCTAACCTTTAACGCGAATTCTTCTGGGCCAACTTTAGGAATAGGCAGATTGGAAAAGAATTAAGTTGTTGTCTCCATATTTCATAGGAAAGAAGGGACGGGCCCAAATTTCCTAGCGGACCGTTTTTACTATGAGGGGGGAACAAATTTACTGGATGGCTACAGTTTAATTGTCTGGGGGCCCACATTTCCTAAGAAATAAGAGCCAAGGGGCCAAAATTTACTGGGTGGTAGAATTTACTTTTACACCGATCAGTGGTTGGGTGATATGTATTGTGATTTGATAATGAATGGATATGGGCGGAAATTTTTTGTGTGTATTTGACGGGTTATGTTAATGAGTGCTAGCCAGGGCCTAGCGCCTTCCTCATGAGCACAAGCTAGCTACATTCCATGCATCCCATCCCAAGTACCGTGGAAATGTTTAGTGTTATGCATATGGCCCCGGGTGAAAAATGTAAAGGCAATGACATATTGGGTAAAGATTGAAATGATTAGGTTGGTTAGATGGTTTCGTGAAGTTATGCAAACTTGAAAAAGCAAACATAAAAATTGAATTAACATTCGTTTACACGTAGCATGATTTTCTAAACGGTTAAACGTCACAACCTTATTAGCAGCCCTGGGATGCCCCATTGAATACTACCGTACCCAGCGATGATTCTTCCACGTGTCCACGAAAACTTATAGGTTTGGAAACAAACTTTTATTTCTGGCAATCTGCTGCCCATACAGCAAATTACGGCTTACGCAATGCCGCTGCGTTCACCAACCCAACAAAACTTTATTCTGAACGTTAGTGGATTTAAGTTAAACGCTCTAGCCCCGCGATGCAATGTAGCACAAAACTTACTGACATTTGAGACTTACTGTACGACAAGCGAAAATGATCAAACAACAACTTCACACGTTATCTTCTAGGCTATGTCATGACCTATTATACAACTCGGTAATCCAATCCGATACAGCGTGACCTAAATAAGATTACGAGAATTTGCATATTCATAGCAGAATGTCCGAATTCTGATTGGAAAATACTGCGATATGATTAAACATATATGTCCATACAAGTAACTAATAGACATGCGTGTATACCAACTGACCGATATCATAGCCCGGAGCGGTACCGGTACAAAACGCGAATAGGATAGAGCTATTTTTAGCGAAATTACGCATGAAATCTAATACTTTGTTAAAACCTTTCGAGAGCTTTAATTAAAAAAATACATGGAATATCTCTTAACAAAATACAAGGATTATCATTGATACAAAAATCTCGCTTGAGCCAGAATCTCAAGAGCAAAACTGTAAAAACCTAGGAGGAGATGCATTTTTAAACAAAACTTAGTACAGGCACATATGAGAGGTCACGTACGATTTGATAATCTCCACACATACACTCTGTGTATGGGTGGAGCTAAAAATCCATGGGAATTTTTCTTTAAGAATAAACAAACTTTTGGGATCTTACCACTTGGAGGAATGGAATCTTCCTGATCTTACTGAGAATTAAAAGTTAACAATTTCTTACAGGATAAAAGATGTCCAAAAAGCAACTTATTCAGAGGCTAGTCAAGCCTCAATAGATTGTATATGGGCAATTCCACGCTGGTAGGAACATGACTGAAAAAAATGACTTGTCCTTACACAGCAAAGTAGAACATCAATGATGCAGTAGCTCAACATATATTTTGGGGTGGTTATAAGCCTGTTTTTGTAAGTGGTTTGTTAATTTGAGTAGGCTTGGGTTGTTAGAAATACACATCAGCTTTTCGTCATTGCAAATAAGAAAATTAATCAAACTGCTGCCCGGCCTGGGTGACCCACCATACTGCCGTACAACTGCACATGTACATTAGGGTCCGCGTCATTCAGGCTTTATGCGACCGTCACCCGACGGACAGGTGACCGGTCGCGGACAGAGCCCGACTGAAAATAGCACAGAGTTGCCTATTGAATCAATGTCAACACAAGAAATGAGCGTCCATGCATTCACTCTTAGTTTGCATGCACAGAATGCACTGTACAATGTGTGTGAGCTTTCTGTGTTCGTCTCGATATGAATGGGGATTAACTACGTGAAAGTTCAACAAAAGATAATCTCTTTTGTTTGCCCATTTTGTTGGGGAAATTATTGATTTTGTTTTATATTCGACTTTCTGAAGTGAAAAGTGGTATGTACGATAGGCTATATTATGTTACAAGTAGTTCAGTATGATGGTTGTCTTAAAACAGTGTACAGCAGGCCCATGAAAATTGTTTCCCAGGATTCAAAGAATTGCTTAAAAAATTAACATATTTATCATTGCTGATTTTGAACTTCTTCACTCTCTCATTTTATAATTCCAACAGATAGATCATTGTCTTAATTATTTAAGTAGGCTATTCTTTTTCTTTTTCTTAGAGCATTAATATATTTTCAAAAGCATTTCTTGTGTTTTTATACCAAAGATAATTGGAAAAATAAATTAGGTCCTAGTTTGTGTTGTGTCTTTTCTTTCCACATAGTTTACAGGTTTAGACCTATTTCAATTAAAAAAAAAAAAAAAAAGAAGCTCCACTTGATCAAACCCTATAAAAAATAAAAACATTAAAAAATGTTTCTAGTTCATATCATAGCCCTTAGGGCCTAATAACCTTCACACGGAGTGGCGAAATTAAGCAACCGGTTTCAACGTAAAGCTTTCATTACTATAGCCCAGGCTTATATTGAATTTTTGAAGCCGACATACACTGACACAGTAGAGCAGGGGTTGGGGGAATTTTAAAAATATTCATATGCTTCTAGAATATTTAATCAAAAATGTTGTTATCTTCCCTTTATCTTCACCTGTGTAGGCAAATGTTCAAGATATCTCTAGTGACCCTCCCAGTGACAGGGCAAGGAAACCCCACCACCTCTGCGAAAATGTTGTAAGGTCACAAATTTTGTCTAAAATATTTGCCCACAACGTGACAAAGCTTCCCCTCTCTTTCCCCAAACATCAAAATCCTGGCGCCCCTTCTGCAAAGGTCGTGGACAAGTATAAGAATGCTGTATACAAATAAACAATGCAATAGCAAAGTCATAAAATTAAATTGCTTACCGAAACCGGGTGGGCAAAACCATGAAATAGACAAGGTTACACAAATCTATCACCAAAAAAATGAGAATACGGGAAAAAAAGTGGAATTACATCGCACCCATTTTTTAATGAAATTATCAACGATACTACGCATACACTAGGACGTAAATCAAATGTCCCGGGCAACTTTCCAAACATTACTAATTCAGGCACCTTGAAAATTTGTAAAGAGGTCTAAAATATCCATACTCTTCTGAAAATAAAGGTACAGCTAATCTCCGTCTTTTTCATGACCGTTTCCTTTGTTTTAATATAATTCCTGTGTTAATAAACAACGTGATAAATTATATTTACTCATTGTTGAGAATATAAATGATTTGATACGGAATTGTTGGTTCAATTGGTAATTGTGGTCAATCTAAACAGATTTATTTATTACTGAGCAATGTTAATCAACCGCATCACGAAACCAGCAACACCACGGGTAATCAATTGCGAGCAGTGACCTAGATCAGGAAGCTGTTACTTTGACAACAGCACCCTGCCTAGATTCCGTAATATGAGACGTGCTCCCTGCTTGAAACAAACAATATTCTTCCATCAAGTGGTATTCCTCGTATAACACACGTGGCCTCTAACATGTCGAGTTAGCATCCACGTGTTTTTTGAAATAGGGGAACCATTTGAGAGAAAAAAAATCAAACTGAAAATAATTAAAATTATAGTTTTGATTGTTTGTCATCTAGAACCACTAAAATATTATTGGTAAATTGCAATAAATAAGAACCCCAATCACTTGCGAAAAATTGTTTTCTTGTTATAGTTAACTACCCAGGTGTACTATATTATATTAAGCAACACTATTAAGTCAAGAGCTATACGTCGGGGCAAACTTCGTTCTAACCCAAATGTATGATAGTATATTAGATTGTCAATACCAAACCCACCTTCTTATGCACTTCTTCAGATAATATCAGCTGATAATGTTTGTTTGGTCAATCATATATCAGGGAGTCATCTCACACAAAGATAATATAATTTTTGATTTTTCTCTTTTGAATGAAAATATAAGCATTCCCCTGGGATACAGAACAAAAGTGGAGTTACACCACTCCCCCTTGCATTCCTGTGATGAGAAAATTTATTAAAAGATATCGCCTATCCGAAACTGACATTTATAAACCTCAAGGCTTTATACATCTGTCGGATATTACCCCCCCTCCTTAATAGACTTCACACCAAACATGCATCAAACATATCTTTTAAATGAAAATATTAAGCATTCCCCCGCAATACAAAAAGAAAGTGGAGTTACACAACTCCTCCCCCCCCTCTCCCTCTTTGCTTTCCCGTGTTAATGAAATTTATTAATGGACATCCCCTCCCGAGACTGACATTTACTAACCCCTTTGATCTTTCAAATATTACCCCCCCCCTCCCTCTGTTAATTTACTTCACACCAAACATCTCTTTTAAATTAAGATATTAAGCATTTCTCTGCAATGTAATGGAAATTTCCCATGTTATGAAGCGCGTAATAAAACAAATCCAAGCACTGCAATATTATAAATAGTCCTAAATATGCATACGCTTTCATATAGGCTTTGGGACCCAGGGTAATGATAACATTATAAGTTATTAAAATATTAAGGTGATGTTAATCAGCATTAGTTATTAAATCTTGCTTTCTTGATATACTCTTTGAGAATAAGAATCATTTGATAATGAATACTTGCTTCTACCACTCAAATATTGGCAATTTCAAAGGGACATATCTTTAATGAGCAATGTCACTACCTCAGTACGCATCGCGGTATCACCATGTGGTAATTAGTATACCCTGACCATACGATCTATAACTAAGCTACAATGCGTAATATAAGACCAGCTCCCACCTGTACCTAAAACTTATATTCATACACAAAGTGATACGTTTCTTGTGTACTTGATACCCTGGGATTCATTCCATCGATGATGCGCTAGCTTCAATGTGTTCAGGTGTTAGAAATAGTATGCATTTTAAGACTGAAAACAGTCAGAATTATCATTGTTTTGATTGCATTTGTTCCCAATTAAACATTGAAATTTCATTATTTTTAGATTACAATACATATAAACACCATTCGTTCTTGAGAAAATATATTTTTGGTATAAAATCTTCTAGGACTAAATCATATCAAACAATAACATTATCCGTGTAACTCATTATCTAAGAAAACTTTCGACTTGGCCCAGATTTTTGTTAGCATATGATACATAGAGAATACCAAGCCCCGCCCCCCCTCGACCTTAATTGTGTTACAAGGTACCAGATTTTAAGATAATAATTTTGTTGGCAAACCAGAACTCAGTTTTTGTAACCCGATTACGACTGGGTAAGCTAGGGAAATTGTTTACCATTATTTGCTGTGTATTTCTGTATAAAGTAAATATTTCTGGAAGCATATTACTAGAAGTACAGTAGGCCTATCTTGTACTTTGAATTTCTGACTTAAGTGACTCATCCCACCTAATTTTCGGTAGAAACATTCCGCCTTTGACAATACCAATAAGAGAAAGGACCTGAACACTTAAATTCTCATAGGCGCAGATCACGGAGGCAAGGGAATGATCACCTCCCCCTTCCCCTCCCCCTTCCCCTCCCCCTTCCCCTCCCCTTCCTCCCCTTGCTTGCTTCTTCAATTGCCTGGTCAAAAAAATCAGGCTCATGTATGATGTAGTATTACATAACCAGCAAGAGTCCCTCGCACGTGTCTGATTTATGACACTACACCCAAAACTTTCTTTTTGTGTTGAAAAACGTGTTAATATATCTGGTCAGCTCAGTGAAAAAAGACGATCTACTTTTACTTCGGCCTGATTCCACTGTGACTTAAACAGTTAAAGAAGTATATGTAAAAAGAATAAAGAGGTATAAACATTGTAAATACTAATTTATCATCGTTGATGCATATCATTGGAAACAGCAAAGAGCACATTTTGCATAGAAGAAAGTGTTTTATAAAGACTGATCAATACTATAATTTGAAGGGTGATTTACAGGGTGATTTACAGGGTTACCCCTGCCCCCTTCCACCCCCTTCGTAGTGTTGCGCTAGGTAAAGTGATGATCATACAGCAATTGCAATTCCTCCCGAATTATATTGAAACAATTAAAATTTCACTTGTTTTAATTAGTGAAACGTAAGTAGCATTGACTTAGATGAGACTGACAAAAGAACGAACATTTTATATCACTCCCTTCTTTCGCAATACATTGCTTTGATGCAAAAGTTTATGCGATGTATGATATATGAACCCTGGAAATGTGTTCAGCACTACGGGTGGAACCGTGGGTTTGAAGGAACCTGTATTTCCAAGGGCAGCTTCTGTTTAGTTGAATTAACTCCGAATATCACAAACAAAATATCAAGGGCTTGGGTATACTGTACATTTGATTTTAAGTAAAAGATATAATTTTGTTTAAAAGTTATAATGCAAACCAAACTGTTGTAAACTGAATAAAAGTATTGTAAACACCACATCTGTTCCTTGTCAGTATAAGACGAAGTAGGCCCAATGAATGATTATACAGAACGTAGATGCAAAGGACAGTGGAGGTAAAATACGACACAAAGTTTTCATTTCAAACTCAGAACAACACTTTTGAAGTTCGAATGCATGTGTATTTTTCAGGTAAGATACATTATATTTCGTGAATCTTTATTTCTCCCGCGATAAACGTACTAACAGTATCATACAGTGATTTACCATGCATGAACTATAGCACTAAGTTAATAGCACAAGATTGCTGGCAGAGAGTTTATACATGAATCCACCGGCCATGCTGTCCATTGTTGAAAAGGAAAACATTGAATGGTATTTGCTTCTTTGAAAACAAAATTCAATAAAATCCGCAGTGGACGAACTTCTTTTCAAGGTCTTTGTCATGATGAAAAGTTTATTGACACATCTAATAACTGAGGCCTATCGTACTGTACGTGTATGTACAGTAAAGTTAAGTGTGCGTAAAGTGTATGACATTTGAACTTGTCTGTGTTGTGTTGAAAAACATAACAAGTTGTGCGTCGTGTTTGTGGTGTTTGGTTGGGTTGGCAACAAGTTGGCCTCTGTCGTACGACCAGGCCATAGAGCCTTTGAGACGTGGACCCTTACTTAAGTCTTCAGACAAGACGTTAACTGGGCTCTGTAAATTCACTGAGCCCAGTGTTTTTTGTTTAGCAAAAGAGTGCTTAATATTTTGTCAAATCAAGGGTTGAAGAAATAGTAGGTAGGCCCAAATGCCAGGGGCAAAGTCCAAGAAGCTTAACGTTTCTTGGTGTGATTTTAGTATCAGAAATTACTTAAAATCATGTTATAAGTTAGCTAAATGGTAAATAAATTTTTGGTCAAAATAGTGTAGGATTCCATTGCCTACAGTATATGTCTTAAATTGAGGTCCAGGGATGATAATCACATTTTAGATGTAAGAATAAAGCTTTTAGATAAAACAGACATTAATTATTTTGTAAATAATACAAATTCCAAAAGAAAAAATATTAAATTGAGAATAAAAAGTATATGACAATGCCAGGTTTGAAACCAGGGCCTTGTGGTCTGTAGACAAGTATGATAACCGTTACACTACAGTAGGTTGATATAGTGCATACCCACACTGTTTAATCAGGGATTAAAATTTGAATACCTTAAAAGGGTGAAATTATTCATAAAGCCAAACACAAAACAACTGTATTGTATAACTGAGTTTTGGTTATTTCAAGCTATCTTTTCACGATGTTAGATGAAAGATACCCAAACAGGTACGGTAGCCCATACTGTAAATCAGGGTTTAGCATCATTTCAAACGAATATATTGAAGTCTGGTACATGAGCCAATTGAGCATTCAACGAAAATCGAAAACAAAAATCTGGATTTGGGGCTAGCCTTGCTTAAGCTCAAAATCCCTTAAATGGATGTTGAGCTAAAAATGGCTAATCCTATTGTGTTAGATTTCAAAGTTACCTGAAATGAAATAATTTCCTGTCAATCACTAATTTCTTTCAGGAGGAATATCTTAAAAGACCTTCCAACAATTTTCATGTAAAAAGATGCTATAAATCTACTAAATAGCAGCTCCTTCCTGCCCCACTTTATTATATATATTCAGTTTCAACACACTTTGAAGCTTACAGTAGGTAACATAGAATAGAAGGATTAAGATTGTTCAACCATTAAACTTAATGCAGATCAAAGAAAATAGATTGGGAAGTTCAGTATGTACAATGTGTAATGTTAGTCACACAAATTCTTACTCAAAATTAAAGGGAATCCAAACCCGTCATTCAAAATTCTCCTCTTAAATGATCAGACCAATCACAGCATCCCTTCTTGATAATATTCCAACTAATGTATGTGTAAAGATGAGATGAAAACGGTAATGTGAGTCAGGCCTATCGGCAGTCATGTTTATCAAGGGGTATGTAACTCGAGTCACAATATTACAAATTTCAAATTAATGGCCTACTATGAAAAAAGTCTCCCATGATCAAAGTAACATTTAACAACTACCCTAAGATCATATTGAGCTACTTACAGTACAAAGGAACACCCAGAAGTAAAAATATCAAATATTTAACTTCAAGGATTGTGACAAATTATGTGCTTCTAAGCTGAAGGTCACCCCATAAAGTGTACATATGCTGGTACTACACCCTTACTGTAGCTTGATTAAAAAAGAAAACAAGTGTGCCATAAACTTCCAGTAAACAAAGGGGGTGAGGATACAGTGTATTTATGGGGAAGCAAGGTCTACCCAGCATGAATTCAAAGAAATTTAAATATAAATTAAGATTTAAATCAAATCAATAAAATTGTATCTGCATCTTTTTATATTGGGGACTGTAACCAGATGGACCAGGATGTTAAGCACTCCTCAGATTTGAACAAAATTTAAGTTTGTTGAAGGATGTGTTGGATGGAGGTAATGAAGGACAATGTGGAGATAAAAAGGGGCAAGGTGAAGGGGGCAGGATTGTGATATAGAGAGTGGAGTTCCCCACTGAAAATGCTAAACTAGCAATCACTATAAAACTAAAATCTGATCTCAGCCAGAAATCTATTAAAAACAGTTTGATTAACATTTAATGTGTGACTATAATCTACTGTACAAGAGAAACTTCTGTGGAGTCCAAGCCTTTAAAGAATGTCGGTTCAATCAATAAAAGCAAAGTAAAGAAAAGTAAAAACTTTATAAAATGACGGCTGTATTTGTTAAGGTCTTGCTGTTCCTGGCACTTTCTTAGGAAAGAACCTCTTCTAAAGTTGGCAAGATTGCTTGATAAACCCCCAAAACTATCAAGAAAGTTCCCATCTTCCATCATGTTGTGGGATCAGATCTAAATAAACTGGAGAAACAGCATGCCATCATTTTGTAATGTAAGTTTTTTTGCCACATCCCACATCAAAAGCCCAATTGGTGGTGTTTGTGGTACTGTAAAGAGACATGTTTTGACTACAGGGACAATAATCAAGCATAGTAGAACTGGTTCTGTAGCCACATACTGTTGTTAATGATAATTAAAGAAATGTTAGTATAATGTAGATGTCTGCAGCTGAGACTGAAGCACAGAATTGCAAGATGTGTTTGAAGGTGTACCTGCCAGAAAAGGCCCCTAAATTACTACCTTTAATGCAAAGGAGGTACCGCAGCATGCCAATATTCATCTTAATGAAAAATACCATGGAGTCAGCTATGCCAGATGCAGTGAGCATTCAGATTAGTGGGCCTTTGATTAGGGCGGTTAGAGGGCAGTAGATGACCAGTTGGATAATATATACCACTAAGAAACGCAATATAAACGACTGTAAATTATGTGTATTTTTAAAGAATGAACATCTTGCAGAGGCCAGGAGGTTACGTTTGTTGACAAATTATGTTTGTAAACTTTGTCATTGTCTGCCTACATGTGGAAATTCCCTACCAAAATTCTGGAATCCCTACCAAAAAGATTTTGAAAGTGAGATCGTCGTCGTCATCGTCGTACGTCGTCATCATCATCATCGTCATCGTCATCATCATCATCTCGTCATCGTCGGTCATCATCATCATCATTATTATGTATAATGATGGACAAACTGTAACGTCAGTCATATGTAACGTCAGTCACACAGTTTTATGGAGTTAGTATGTAGTTACTGTCTTGTTCCACATTAATTATTAGCTTTATTAATCAAGTTTTACAGTACTTTGTTTTAGGTGATAAAACTTTGAACCTAACCTATGGTTTGAGGAGAATTTTCATATGAAATTTTTCACGTCCTATTTTCATAATGTCAGTCATGCACATCACCATTTTCCTTATAGCTCTCAGTGATACTTTATTCTAGTCACATTCTCTGTTTGTGCCATCAAATACCCCCCAACAACCCATTTTGCTTCAAAATGTAACATCAATCACTGTGGAATTTTAATGCAGAGATGGGTCAAAATGGGATATTCTGCTTCCCTTACAATTGCATCAGCATTATGTCATGCACGGCTGATGATAGGGTGCATGAAGCACCCCTATATAAAAAGTGGTGTTCATGGTGCACCTTAGTTCCTCCTCTACTCCCCCCTACCCCCACCCCCCTTATATTCACTTAAATCCTCCCCATCCAATTATGTAAACAATTTTGCTAAGTTTTTCAAAGTTTGGGAAACCCACTGAATGTGGTATCAACCATCTCTCCATTACCATTAAAACCTCTCTTCCTTACACACTGTAGTGATTTGTCCTTTAGACACCAGGGATATGTTATTTGGGAAATAACATATCCCTGTTTAGACTTAGTCATATCTATGTGGATATTTACTGTGACAGCACAGCTTAGTGTGTAATTGATCAATAGTAAAATACAACGGGATATTCCATGCTGATGATTCTGGTGAATAATGCGTATAATGCGGTGAGGATCTATTAACAGCACTTTGTACTAGATCTATCATTCATTTTCCATGTAAATCTGTCAAGTTTGCAAACTGTGGCTATGGCAAAACATAGAACAACACAGTGAACTGAAAACACATTTATAAATTACTAAATGTGTACTTAGTTGACAATTTTGCATTGAAGATACAAAGCTCAACTTCTGATTATTGAGCATAAATGTGAGCCTGGATGACCATCCCAAATGCTCCATTTGAAAAAAAAATTGATCATAAACTGTATATTGGGTAAAAGGGGAAAAAAGGCAGGTATGAAAGGAAAACAACGAATGGGAGACAGGGTTAGGAACTGGAGGAGGGGATGAAAAGGAGAGAAAATGGAGAGAGCAGAAGCAAATTCTACTACTTGACACATTTCCATGGCCAAAATTCAATTGAAAATTAACCTCTATTTTTTTCAAAATATGCTAAATCCCCTAATTTCTTTGCATCCTGGAAGCTTTGTGTGTTCCCAAAACAACTAATTGATCCTCCAAGGTAAAAACTCATAAATAAGTTCAAAATTCCAGTGTACCGAGACCACATACCTTTAGAATACTGTTATCTTGGCGATGTCTGGAGTCATAACCTTCAAGTAGATACCTTCTTGTTGTACTTCCTGATCCAGCAAACTCTGCAAGGTTTAAATTGACAAATCCACACTTCATGTAGGACTTGCCACCTTTTAGTTCCTGTAGGTCAAAAAATAAATAAAACATAACTAACATAAATAAATATTACAAAAATAAGCATAAATAAATAAACAGACTTTCGCGGTGTAGTGGTTAGTGCTTTGTCCTCTAACCCGCACGTCCCGGGTTCATATCCTGGCGGGTCTGCAACCAGTGAGTTCACAACTGGTTATCAAAGGCCATGGTTGTCTTGATATAATGTCCAGCAATGGATGCTTTCGGGACGTTAAACCTTGCTATGCTATGCTATGGTATAAGAAAGTGGAAAATAAATTCATAGAAATCAGGATCCCCTAAATTCCTATGATATGCTAACCTGAGAAAAGAATAACATTACAAATGATGTTACTTGAGTTTCTTTGTTGTTTTTATTCTTTGGATTCAATGACCAGTCAGACATGTTCATGTCTTCATACTTCATTCATCAAAATGTGACTTATGTACAAAGTGAGCTACATTTCGGAATAATATTTACTGTGCT
Organism: Chiridota heheva; assembly: GCA_020152595.1. Lineage (NCBI taxonomy): Eukaryota > Metazoa > Echinodermata > Holothuroidea > Apodida > Chiridotidae > Chiridota > Chiridota heheva. The sequence goes on from JAIGNY010003616.1 coordinate 471,133, forward strand.
TGGCTAGCTAAAACACTACAGTTATCATCAATTCACTTACTTTTCTGACTGACACTCTGCACATTTATCATTAGATGACTTACTTAGCGACTGACAATCTGCACATCATCATTAGATGACTTACTTTGTGACTGACACTCTGCACATTCATCATTAGATGACTTACTTTGTGACTGAACATTCATCATTAGATAGATGACTCCCTTTGTGGCTAACACTGCACATTCATCATTAGATGACTTACTTAGTGACTGACACTGCATATTCATCATTAGATGATCTTACTTTGTGACTGACAATCTGCACATCATCATTAGATGACTTGCCTTTGTGACCAAAGATCGCGTTAACGACAAATTTGTCGTATATTACGCCATGGCTGAAATTTCTTACGACACAGGTTGTACCTGCGTCCTAAGAATTTGATATAGCATGTGGAATTTTACGCCAGAGTTTTTCAATAACATAAATAAAAATCATGAACATCTTACCTCTCTGGTGCGATTCAATGTTTTATTTCACACAAAAATGAGTTTGAATTACACATAAATAAAAGAAATAGAACGGTAAATACCGTCATGGTTCGCTTGCCCATGCAAATTGACACCAATATTATATGACCCGGCCAATTATAAAAATGGCATCTCACACTAAGTCCCACATGGCATCCCATGTACCGCATGGCATCTCACCCCATGTCCCACATGGCATCCCACATGGCATTCCGTATGGCATTCCACATGGCATCCCATCCCATGTCCCACATGGCATTCCACCATATCTTTCACATGGCATCCCAACCCATGTCCCACAGAACATCCCATGTCCCACGTGGCATTCCAACATGTCCCACAGGCCATCCCATCCTATGACCCACATGGCATTCCACCCTATGTCCCACATCCCATGTACCAAATGACATCCCACCTCATGTCCCACATGACATCCCATGCCTTATCCCACAAGGCATTCCACCATATCTCCCACATGGCATTCCACCATATGTCCCACATGGCATCCCATGCTATGACCCACATGGATCCCATCCTACATGTATGTCCCACATTAATCCAACCAAATGTACCACATTACATCCCTCCCTATGTCCCACATGGCATCCCTTCCTGAGACCCACATCAGTGGCTTCCCACCTGATGTTCCACATAGCATCCCATTATATGTTCCACATAATATCCCTCCTAATGTCCCAATGACATCCTACTTTATGTCCCACATGGCATCACATCCCATGTCCCACATCCCATGTCCCCATGGCCTCCTACCCTATGTCCCACATAGCCTCCTACCCTATGTCACACATGGCATCCTACCTTATGTCACACATGGCATCCTACCTTATTTCACACATGGCTTCCCAACCTATGTCACACTGTGTTACTCGTGGCATCCCACCATGTCCCACATGGCATTCTACCCTGTTTCACATGACATCCCACCCCATGTCCCACATGGCATCCTATTCCATGTCCCACATGGCATCCCACCCCATGTCCCACATGACATCCCCTAGGCTCCATAAGAAGTCTCATCCTAGCTATCACAGTCCCTGATTGAGCACATTATGTATGAAAGTGTCACTTCATATAATAACTTACATGCAAATGACTTGTTGAAATGGGGTAGGATGCCATGTCCCACATGACATCCCATATCATCCCATGTCCCATATGATATTCCATCCCATGGCAATCCACCCTATGTCCTGCATGGCATTCCACCACATATTCTACGTGGCATTCCACCCTGTTCCACATGGCATCCCACCCCATGTCCCACATGGCATCCCACCCCATGTCCCACATGACATCCCACATGGCATCCTACCCTATGTCTGACATGACATCCCATAAGCTCCATAAGAAGTCTCATCCTAGCTATCACAGTCCCTGATTGAGCATACTATGTATTAAAGTGTCAGTTCATATAATAACCTATATGCAAATGAGTTGTTGAATAAGAAAAAAAAGGTGGAGTCAAATATTTATGCCTGATAATAGCCCTTGGTGTATACAATATGATAAATACTAAATCATATGTCCTTTATGGCCCCCATCCATGTCCCATATGGCATCCCTCCCTGTGTTTATATGCAATCACATCCTGTCACACTCCCTGACTAAGCATATTAAATAAAAAAGTCTGGTCAGGTCATAATACTGTAGCAACTTTATGCAAATGACCACAATAATAAAGGTGGAGTTTAAAAAATCATGCTTGATACAAGTGTTGGTGCCTAAATGTTTTGAATAATTTCAAGAATTTTAAATCTCAAGTACTACAAGAGAGACTTGAGGATTTCTGAAGTAAATTAGAAAATTATATCATTTTACAGTTATCTTCTAAGAAAATATCAAATGTATTGTAGACTTTTTGAGAAAACTAGTCATCAATCCTATCTTAAGTATCTCTGAAAAACTTTAACATTTTATATCTACCTACTGTGGTGTAGCGGTTATAATACCTGTCTACAGACCACGAGGCCCCGGGTTCAATCCTGGGGTGGGTAGACACGCCAGTGCACCACAACTGGTTATCAAAGGCCGTGGACATTGACTTGGTTGTCGATGTTATGTCTGTCCGTACGTCGTACCTGTGTTCTCGTCTGGGTCGTATTAAGCGTTTCGTGATAGCATTTGTACTATCATAAGCGAATACGCAGGCGACGACCCCGTCATTGTAATTGTGTGTTCAACTCTCTCTCTCTTTAACATTTTATAGGGAAATTCTGACCTTCCATAAAAAAAATTCTAATCTTCCATAAGGATATCTAAAGACACTTAAACTTTTTCTGAGGAACTCTGAAAAAACTTTAACATTTTCTGAGGAGTTCTTAAAAAACTTTAACATATCTGAGGAAATCTCAGGACAAATCTGTAGACACGGCCGGACGGCCAAACGGACGTAATCGCCATTACATAGGTTCGCATAATGCTACGCATGCGAAACAAAAATGACACAACTACGAGACTAATGGCCGAATGATTTAACATGCCCGTAGTGCTGTTATCAACACATATAGGCTAGTACATAGACTCTAGGCCCTATGCATGATGTACATACACTGTACAGTCTACGTGAAAGTTTTGATGATGTTTTGAATGCAGGCTGTCAATTGTCAACGATATTATTAACTAGGATTCAACTTTCCTTCTGTATTGTGTTGATCGTGTATGTGTGAAGTGATCACAGTCTGCAAGTCAAGTTACTATACTATAAAGAAGTAGGCGTGTTCTAGATCTGAATAGTATATTGTCGTTGACAATTGGTCAAAGTTCACTAAAACCTCATGAAAGTGTGGATCTGATAAACAAAAGTATTTTCTAGTTTATTTTTGGATTGTTAACCCAATTTTCATGATTCAATAATCAACATTATACAAGGATTGGGTATGAGCTCTTTCCTAATAATTTTTATAATAATAATAGTCCGATTTTTTAAAGTTTTTGGTATTTTGGGCAAATTTTTTATTCACTTTAGCAAGGCAAGCCTACACAAGTGTGTGTGTTAACAATTACTTGCATGCTTCGCTAGCGTGCAATGCCCTCTACATTACGCAATGCCTTGTACATTACGCAATGCCTTGTACATTACGCAATGCCTGTACATACGACGGAAAATTTACAAAATACGCCAAACTTCAAGGGCTTGTCGTAATCAAATACGCCAGGCAAAAATTTATAACACAACCTCTGTTTGTGACTGATACTCTACACATTCCTCATTAGATGACTTAGTGACTGACATTGCACATTCATCATTAGATAACTTACTTAGTGAATGACACTGCACATTCATCATTAGATTCTTACTTAGTGAATGACACTGCACATTCATTATTAGATGACTAACTTTGTGACCGACACTCTGCACAATTTCATCATTAGATGACTTACTTTGTCACTGACACTGCACATTCATCTAAGCTTGCACGGTTTTGCCTCAATGTGAAACCTGTCTGTTTCCAAAACCAAAACCGGTTTTAACCGGAAAACAAGTTTGAACATAAAGTGCATTACAGTAACTATAACTGCAGTGTACTTCACTGTTATATGATAGCTGCTAATGATGATTGTATCAGTATTTTCTGTAAATAATGTTGAAAATGATAACGGAGGCATTGATCAATAAACGTATTAATAAACTTTAATGTTGTTTGCGTGTAAAGTGATTTCATATACCCCATTAGCCCCTCAAATTATGCTAATTTTACGCCTTTGTCAGTATATGTCCCAAGGCAGTTGTGAAAAAAGCCATGTCGACAGGCCATCTATATATCTATATGATTTCTAATTCATAGTTATGATTTCAATTTTCTTTCATATATAAAAAAAACAAATTGTTGGATACTTATAAAACATAAATTAAGCCTATAAATGTATCATCTTACAGTGTGATGCTAGCCATCGTATACTTATATATCATGAAGTACAATTGTTGCTGATTTGCATATAACCTATGCGGGGAAAATCTTACAGTTCAGATCCCACACTTAATACTCAATATTTCTTTGAAACAAGCATTAACCATGGCCAGGCAGTGGCTCCTATTTAAAAAAAATTGAAGAAAAATTTAAAATAAAACAGAACCAAAAGGTTTTGTGGTTCCGATGGTTTTTTTTTTTCCATGCTGATTGATTTTGTATTAATGATTATGTCATTGCATATCATGAAATACTTGAGATATCATGTTTACAAGCTTTCATCAAAATCATATTAAGCCCCACCCACTATGCATATTAATAATCTCAATGTTTGTTATTTTTATAAAATGAACATGTACAAACTAGCTTAAATCATAATATGAAACAAAACAGAAATGTTATTATTAAAATATGAGCATTTCAAGATTTTCACATTAAGCCCCACCTACTAATTAACATGTGTGACATCACCAAAAATAATAGGGCACTTCTACAGACCATGGACTATCTGTGTACCACATAGTCCATAGAGCATTTCAATTTCTTTTATATGAAGTCCCACCTACTCATTAATATGCATGATATCACCACCAAAAACAATAGGACACAACTGCAGACCATGGGCTATCTGTATACAAAATATGACATGAATCCAGTGTACCGTTCTTGAGATATAGCATGCTTACAAGCTCTTTTCAACAAAATCATGTTCAGCCCTGCCCACTATGAATATTAATAGATATGGTCATTGGCTTAAATGATAAATTTAGACATTTGAGAGCTTTGAACTCTGTCCTCTTTAACTCCCAAATTACTCCTCCTGGGCAAAACATACTAAAAATTATTTAATTTTGAAGTTTCTGTTATAAACATCGTGCCATTCCTTGTCAGTTTACATACTCTCATTATCTGAGAACCTATGTATCATCTTTACAATTACCTATAAATAATATTTTCTGATCTTTCATGGAACTGTGGTTTCTATATGGGTCAAGGGGCCATTTCTTGGTTAACATAATGGTTTTGTTTGTAAGTGCCTAATAACTTCATGATATCAATCACCTTCACTTCAGTTACTCTGACGATATTCATTGGTTAATAATGAGTGTCTTTTAGTTCTATGTATATGTTCATGCAAAAGCGTTGAATCTCATTAATATCCATAGTGGGTGGGTGGGGCTTAATATGGTTTTGTTGAAAAGGTTTATATACACCGTAACTCAAGGACAATACATTATACAGGTCATATGTGGTACACAGATAACCCATAGTTCATTTCTGTGGTCTGTTGGTGGTGATGTCATGCATATCATTGGCGTGAAGGCGATTTAATGTGAAAGATAATCTTTAAAAAGTGATAAATTTATTGTAACCATATATCTGTTCGCATCAGTCTTGCATGTTAAAATTGTCAGCTATTGTGCATGTATGAGCCTCCTTTTTCTCCAAAATAGTTATATAATATAAGGTCAATATTGGTTCTATCATCATTCAATCAGTTGTTGTTTGTTGATGAAAGTTTAACGGCACCACAACAGCAAGTCAAATTGTGCCTGAGAGGTTAGATCATTCCAGAGGTAGGAAAGAGAATAAACAGGGGGAGATTGAGAGAAACACGAGAACTAAAAGCCAGAAAGCTGGAATCGAGAGAGGTGTATGGGTGGAAAAATAATGTTGAGAGAAAAGGGGTGGGGAAGGAGGACTAAATATGAATGTAGAGCAAGCATGATAAAGGAAGGAGATAATTTTGTCATGGATCGCATGCCCATGCAAATTGACACCCATATCATATGACTCGGCCAATTATAAAATTGGCATCTCACACCAAGTCCCACATGGCATCCCATGTTCCACATGGCATCCCATGTCCCACATGGCATCCCATGTCCCACATGGCATCCCATGTCCCACATGGCATCCCATGTCCCACATGGCATCCCATGTCCCACATGGCATCCCATGTCCCACATGGCATCCCATGTCCCACATGGCATCCATGTCCCCACGGCATCCCATGTCCCACACGGCATCCCATGTCCCACATGGCATCCCATGCATCCCATGTCCCACATGGCATCCCATGTCCCACATGGCATCCCATGTCCCACACGGCATCCCATGTCCCACACGGCATCCCATGTCCCCACGGCATCCCATGTCCCACATGGCATCCCATGTCCCACACGGCATCCCATGTCATGTCCACATGGCATCCCATGTCCCACATGGCATCCCATGTCCCACATGGCATCCCATGTCCCACATGGCATCCCATGTCCCACATGGCATCCCATGTCCCACATGGCATCCCATGTCCCACATGGCATCCCATGTCCCACATGGCATCCCATGTCCCCATCCCATGTGGCATCCCATGTCCCCACATGGCATCCCATGTCCCACATGGCATCCCATGTCCCACATGGCATCCCATGTCCCACATGGCATCCCATGTCCCATGGCATCCATGTCCCACATGGCATCCCATGTCCCACATGGCATCCCATGTCCCACATGGCATCCCATGTCCCACATGGCATCCCATGTCCCACATGGCATCCCATGTCCCATGTCCCACATGGCATCCATGTCCCACATGGCATCCCATGTCCCACATGGCATCCCATGTCCCACATGGCATCCCATGTCCCACATGGCATCCCATGTCCCACATGGCATCCCATGTCCCACATGGCATCCCATGTCCATGGCATCCCATGTCCCACATGGCATCCCCCACATGGCATCCCATGTCCCCATGGCATCCCATGTCCCATGGCATCCCATGTCCCACATGGCATCCCATGTCCCACATGGCATCCCATGTCCCACATGGCATCCCATGTCCCACATGGCATCCCATGTCCCACATGGCATCCCATGTCCAACATGGCATCCCATGTCCCACATGGCATCCCATGTCCCACATGGCATCCCATGTCCCACATGGCATCCCATGTCCCACATGGCATCCCATGTCCCACATGGCATCCCATGTCCCACATGGCATCCCATGTCCCACATGACATCCCAAGTCCCACATGACATCCCATCCCATGTTCCACATGGCATCCCATCTTATGACCCACATGGCATTCCACCATATCTCCCACATGGCATCCCACCCCATGTCCAACATGACATCCCATCCCATCCCAAGTCCCACGTGGCATTCCATCATATGTCGCACAGGGTATCCCATCCTATGACCCACATGGTATTCCACCCTATGTCCCACATGGCTTACATCCCATGTCCCAAATGACATCCCACCTCATGTCCCACATGACATCCCATGCCTTGTCCCACATGTCATTCCACCATATCTCCCACATGACATTCCACCATAGTGTCTCACATGGCATTCCACCATGTCCCACACGGCATTCCACCATGTTCTACATGGCATCCCACGCTATAATCCACATGAAACCCATCCTACATGTATGTCCCACATTAACCCAACCATATGTGTACCATATGACATCCCTTCCTTTGTCCCACATGGCATCCCTCCCTGTGTCCTGCATCAGTAGCTTCCCACCTGATGTCCCACATGGCATCCCATCTTATGTCCCACCATATGTTCCACATGGTATCCCTCCCAATGTCCCAATGACATCCTACTTTATATCCCACATGGCATCACATCCCATGTCCCCATGGCCTCCTACCCTATGTCCCACATGGCATCCTACCTTATGTCACACATGGCATCCTACCTTATGTCACACATGGCATCCCAACCTATGTCACACTCTGTGTTACTTGTGGCATCCCACCATGTCCCACATGACATTCTACCCTGTTCCACATAGCATCCCACCCCATGTTCCACATGGCATCCCACCCCATGTCCCACATGACATCCCATAGGCTCCATAAGAAGTCTCATCCTAGCTATCACAGTCCCTGATTGAGAATGCTATGTATGAAAGTGTCAGTTCATATAACTTATATGCAAATGACTTGTTGAAATGGGGTGGGATGCCATGTCCCACATGACATCCCATACCATCCCATGTCCCACATGACATTCCAGCCCATCCCATGGCATTCCACCCTAGGTCCTGCATGGCATTATACCATATATCCTACATGGCATTTCACCATTCCTCATGGCATCCAACCCCATGTCCTAAGTCCCACATGGCATCCCACATGGCATCCAACCCTATGTCTCACATGACGTCCCAAAGGCTCCATAAGAAGTCTCATCCTAGCTATCATAGTCCCTGATTGAGCATACTATGTATTAAAGTGTCAGTTCATATAATAACTTTTATGCAAATTAGTTGTTGAATAAGAAAAAAAGGTGGAGTCAAATAATTATGCCTGATATAGCGCTTGGTGTATACCACATGGTAAATACTACACCATATGTCCCTCATGGCCCCCATCCCCATGGCATCCCTCCCTATGCCCATATGCAATCACATCCTGTCACACTCTCTGAGACTAAGCATACTAAATAAAAAAGTCTGTTAGTTCATATACTGTAGCACTAAGCATACTAAATAAAAAAAGTCTGGTCAGTTCATAAACTGTAGCAACTTTATGGAAATGACCACAATAATAAAGGTGGAGTTTAATAATCATGCCTTACACAACTGTTGGTGCCCAAATATTTTAAAGAATTCTAAGGATTTTAAATCTCAAGTGCTTGATGATCTTTAAAGTATATTGGAAAATTATATCATTTTTCAGTTATCTTCTAAGAAGATATCAAATGTCTTGTAGACTTTTTAAGGAAAGTAGTCTTCAATCCTGTCTTAAGTGTCTCTAAAAAACTTGAACATTTTGCAAGGAAATTCTAACCTTCCATAGGAATATCTAAAGAAACTACAACTTTTTCTAAGGAACTCTGAAGAAACTTTAACATTTTCTGAGGAATTCTCAAAAAACTTTTTACATTTCTCAGGAAAAATCTGTGGACAGCCGGACGGACGTAATCGCCATTACATAGGTTCGCAATATGCTTCGCATGCGAACCAACATTAAACGTGTATTACCTGCGATCTCTATATGAATAATACGATACGTGATTTGAATACATCATGATTGAAAATTAAACTGAATTACATTGTATTCCGTACTTAAACCGGATCTTGTTTCAGCAAGGAGCTATAAAATCGCTTTATTTTTACAACACAGGCCGCACACATACACCCAAGTAAAATCAATTATTTGGCACTCTGGAGATAGATTTTTAGTTCTACATTGATTTGAAACAATGATAAGTAATATTCTTGGTCACTCAGAATTGTATACAATGGCAAAACACATCTGTATTTGAACATTCTGTTTGTTCTTTCTACTTGTGAAATAATATGTAGAGCAGAATGCAGAGATAATATTATTAATTTATGCATACCAACGAGGTTATCACCTAACAGGTCCACAAAAAACATTTATAAACTTGCTCTACTTCGAACCAATGAAATCATTCGAGCTTGTACCCTCAAGCGAAACACACATGCCATGGGTCAATTATGTACACACGTAATTGGAACAGAAGATTCCATCGCTAGTGCTTTTATGAGTGGGCTAAACATAATTACAAGGAATGAAAGAAATTTTCAAAACAAAATGCATGAAATACTTCCTTCATTTTAAATCTGAACAATTTTGACCAGGCCAGTTGTTCAGAAGTATATTTTACACATGAAAATAAGATCAGAAAAGAATACAACAAAATTGAGGGGATGAGTAATCATTTTGCGATCTAATTGTGAAGCATATACCAGCTTCCTGATGTGTGATACTGATATGCACAGGGATATTAAATTTATTTTCGTTTTGCATGTGTTATTCCATAACGATCACGCAATTTACCACGCTATTTATAGCAACGGTTTTTCCCATTTTCAAACTAAAATCTATCGAAAATATGATACACAGCGTCAAGGAACAAATTATGGCCCATATCTCTTACCGGCAGGCAAGTGACCATGACAACTCCCTGTACTGGCGCGGCACGTGAGGAAAAATCACCCCTTGCCCTGATTTAAATACAGTGTAAATAAAGTAAACTCTTTGACCAATTATGGCACTGAAGTCACGCTCGTGAGTCATGATACTCAATCACAATTTTCATATCCAGAGGCCGTCATGCCCATGCACAATGTGTTGTTTTGAGAATTGAAGTTAATGTAGTCTTGCACAGTGCATGTACAGTAGGGCAGGGTTGGTTGTGAATTTATGAGTGAATGTGTTCTTGTGATTTGCGATATGCATTATTGTTATCGCCGGGATTTATAATTAATTAACAAAGTATTTTACAAGACAAAAAGGACACGGGAGAGAATGTTTAGGACTTAAAGTAAACAGGATTATAAAGCAATGAAGGTACAGTTGTTGTGTTCATGGAATTATTAGCCCAGAAAGAAGAGACAAAGAGACATTATCAAGCGGATTCAAGCCTGTTATTACAGGTACATGTAATATTTATGACTATGCATTTCCAAACATTCTCATTTCTCAATCGTATTATTAATTAATTTGCATAAATATTACATAACTTTACAAATACATCAAAAGATACTTCAAAATACATTCTTACACAAAGCATGCACTTTCTTTTTATTTAAATGAAAGCGATTTCTACCATCTTTTGAAATTTATTTTTACAGTGATTTGGTTTTTTCAGTACTTCCAGTTTTTCGGTTTTTTTTTATAAAACGTGAATTGGAACGAATTTCCGCGGTTTCGCGAAACCGATTTAAGTTACAAAATCGGTAGACCGTAAAAGCTTACATTTATCATTTGATGACTTACTTGGTGACTGACACTCTGCAATTTCATTATTAGATGACTTATTTCTTGACTGACACTCTGCACATTGTTTTCATACTTTTCATAGTGCAGGTCCCAAAAATGCCTCGTTCAGCAGTTAATTTCATACTGCTGGTACAAATTATTAAATAATATTCATCAAAATATGTATCAAAATGAACTATTTTCATACTGCAGCTATCAAAATTGTATAATTTCATACTGCAGGTACCACAAAAACTGATATAATGCAGGTGGGATTTTGAGTAAATGGGCTATATACCCATACAACTTAAGTATGTAAGTGCCTCCCTCCACCCACACCCACCTACCCCCACCCACTTACCCCCTCTCCCCCCCCTTTCCCCCCCCCCCCACGAGGCACACACAATTATCATTAGATGACTTACTTTTCTGACTGACACTCTACACATACAAGGTTCTAGTACTCCAGTTTGGACATTTGCACTCATGCGACTGTTGAACGTAAATTTCTGCCCCCAGTGCACCAAGTGATCTTGAACAGCTACCCTGTGAGTAAGCAAAATAGAGACAATTCACCACATATACATACATTGTAATTTACAACAAAAAAATGATATAAAAATCAAGACAAATTTAAAATGCATTTTTTGATGTTAAATTTGATTTTCTTTCTTTTACACAGACTTGTCAATATTAGTCTCTATAGCAATTTCACACATAATTCTGATATGATAAAACACCAGCTGCAAAATGCTCTTATTAAAGGTTTGGTGGTTATTCAAGTTTCCAATACCAGTTTATTGATCAATACACATTACTGATATTACAAGATATTACTGTTTCGCCCGTGTTGTACTGAACGTATACCAGGCCCAGACTTTTAGGGGAGAACTGAAATTTGGGAAGGTAAGAAATATCTGCAGTTTTAAACACCTCTGACTTGTTAGTACTGCCCTTCACAATTTAGGACACATTTGTGTGTGTGTGTGTGGGGGGAGGGAGGGGGTGAGCGTGCATGTGTGTGTGTGTATGTTGTAAGGGGGGTTCCCCAGGCCCCTGGCTATGTCATGCCATTCTTTATTGCTCCCCAAATATCAGTAAATTCTATTAGGGTTCAGTTCATACTCATCTTGCACAATTACATGTACATTATACATGAAGCAGAAGGTAGCAATATAAGAAAGTTTGGTTGTAACCCACTCAGCACCAACTCTAGAAATACCTCCTCTCTCCAATGTGCCAACCATAACTCCCAGCTCTCTCCAACAAGCAAAGCGCCAACCGTAACTGCCTGCTCTCTACAACAAGCAATGTGCCGACCATGAAATTCCAGTCGTTTTTATTACCAAAATCAAGTTAAATCAAGATATTAACAATTGATAATAAACAAAACTGAAATTTAGGATGAAAATACCCTTCCCAAATAATAGTGACTATTATTTAGTCATCTATTTATTAGTTATGTCAATGAATTTGATACAGGCTGCAATCAAACAGCTGTTTTAAGTCTATAACATGGCTCTCAAAATTGCTTAAAATTTTCCCAGATTTTGCACCTGAGTTTTATGTGCAGGAATGAATTGCTAACAAATTTACCTTGTCATTTTTAAGAGTTTTATGACCGGGGATGCAAGAGTTTTTTTCGTTCAAATAAGAGTCAAAATTCAACATGATTTGAGGTTTTTCCTATGCAGCATAACACTAATGACCACTATGGTTGCCATTTCACGTTGCGATTTGTGATATATATGTGAGGATTTATAATGGATTCCCGAGTATTTTAAAAGACCAAAGGACTAAGAAAAGAATCGACATGACTTTAAATAAAGGAATTATACAGGAATAAATTTGTTGTGGTGAGGGAAATATTAGCCTGGAAAGAAGATGCAAATACATAGCATCATTGAACCTGTTATCTGCAGGTACATTATGACTTTATTTCCAAACATTCTCAATCGTATTTATTGATTGAATCTGCATAAATATAACATATTTTTACAAATGTATCAAAATATACCACAAAAAACATGTTGATACAAAGCATGAACTTTCTTTTCATTTAAATAAAACAGATTTTTACCATCTTTTGGCAATTTTTTGTAGTGATTTGGTTGTTTTTTGTAGTGATTTGGTTGTTTTTTGTACTTCCGGTTTTTCATAAAATATAATTCATATCGAAACCGCGGTTTAGTTACAAAATCGGTTTTAGTTACAAAACCCGTACACCGTGCAAGCTTATATTTTTTGTTGCTTTTGCATTGACGACATGACAAATTGAATGTACTTTTTCATATGTTGATTACCAGTTTTTGTTGACAGTGTAAGTCAACATTAAGCAGGGAGGGAAGTAAGAGGTTGAAAAATGTTGTTTTTCTTATTTTGATCAGATTATACTAATAGGGTATAATTTTAGCATACTTGGCTTTTGTGGTATTTTTATTATCTAGGCCACTGAAATAAGTATTTCTTTCTGCCGATGGGTTGCAATTCATGTCCATTGATTGTTTGCAGCTAATGCTACTGTAAGTGCATTTTCAAGCTCTATACCATTTCGAACCTAAAATAATGTTATTTTCCATTTTCTTATGTTGATTGCTAATTTTTATTTGTTAAGACTTTAAAATTCTGACTTAAATGATATTACCACATCCCTTTAACTTCCCCACTATTACTTTAATGAAAACAATAATTCTGATCCCTGTTTTGATACATTCCTCAGTCTCAACTTCTCTTGGCATATTTATTTCATCTAAGGGTCATTTTCTCTCCCCTTTTGTTTTGATTTGGTGGCCCTGGTTTTTTCTCCTTCCTGTTTTCATCTGTCAATCAAAGTCTGGGCAGAAGAAGGGTTTCCTTCGTTTTAGGTATTATGGGATAGCCAAATGTAATATGGATAGGCCACATGTCAGGAGTAAATTTAGAATTTCAGGAGACACTTTCAGGAGGCTGGTCAGTGCAGTTGTGTAAAAATGTAGCAGATAATTATCTTTGGAAAAACTGTACATAATGAATATACATCTTGAGCTGTAGAAAAACAGAATTTAGTTTTGATGCACCACAAATATTACTCTCTTGTTTTCTCCGTTCTTGTTACTATGTTATCTCTTCGTCATCTTCGTTGTTGTGTCAAATCCGCCATTATTTGTAGTCATCATAATACAAGTACTGGGACATCCCAAAAATGAAGTCAAGTCATCGCAAAACCCCACAGCTAGAGTATTTCCATCAGGTCACATTTGGTAGTAAGTAGAGGTGGAGCATGTAAAGGGTATTAGTAAAATATACATTGTAAACATGAAGCTTTAAGATTAGGATGTTTGTTCTAGTTACATAAATGATGAATACATTTTCCTTTTCTTTTCCCCCAATCTTTGGTTAGTACTCAAATTATTGCAGTATATACTTTTGACCAAAAATCTGACCATGCTTTTACTTATGATTATTTTTGTGTGAGGATACCTTCCAATTTCCTCTCAGTCACATACCACGAATATTTCAGTGTTAAGTAGTTCTTTGTATCTTAATTGGAAGTCACAGAGGAAATTATATCTATTTTTATTTTTACTTGGGATGAACTGTAAGCATTGCTCCATTGAAGAACATTCTAGAATATGCCCATAAAAGGACTGATTTTATGTGCTACACCACACCCTGGCCATGTGATTGTTGCTCTTTGACAAATAGGATGATGCCGCCAGAATATGCTCATGAATATTAGTACAGGAAGTTTGTTTCCCTCCCTGCTAAAATATATTCGCAAGACAATTTTTGTGCCCCTGTGAGCATTTGGTACCCCTCAGAAAGCTTAACTGGGTGGCAGTTGCTCCTGGCCCCCTGTCACCACACAACTGCTAGGGACAGGTTGGGGAGAGGGGAGAATATTTGGGAGGGAACATTTTTCATCAAAACAATAATATTTGGCTGTTTATTCGAGTATTCAGTCATTCTGGTAGTTTTAACATGCATGCAGAACATCTTATCGGTGAAAACATGCAACGATTTGTACACAACTGAACACCACGCTTTATCTATATACGTACGCACGATTCGTGTGCTTTCAAACTTTGAAAATATCTTTTCTACAACATTTCCATCAAATTTCCAACAATTTTCTTGCACAAATACCCAAGCAAAAGTATAGAGATTTGGCAGGAATGTCCAAAGAAACTTAGGACAAAATTCATTATTTAAAATTTCTAATGAGGATCTGAACCAAGAACTACAGTATTTTAGTTCCATGTACATGGGTGGCGGAAGATGTTTGAATCCAGATCCGGGGGGGGCACAGGGTTTAAAGGGCACTTATTCTACTAACATATTTGAAAGCTTGTACGGGGGTACGAAAACATAACTTGAGTGACAATTTTTAATGTCCTACCCTCCCCTTTCCCTTCCCTTTTCTCTCCCTCTTCCTTACCCCTTCCACTTCCCGCCCCTTTTCCCTTCCCCCTAATCTCCCAACTTCACCTGAAAATATTTAAACCAATAAATAACTTTTGTTTTCTAATAAACTGCATGTTTAGCAGGATTCATTCTGTAGCCAGGGATTTAGGTTCGGTTTTTACTAAAAAAGCAAAAATCTTGAAATTATGGGTGCTTATGATTTTGTTTAGATTTTAAAAGAGCACATTCTCAACAAAAAGGGGCTCATTTGCTGGGACAAGAATTTTTAGCCCAAATCTAAGATTTTATTTGGCTCTAACGATTAAAATCATAGCTCTCCTGGGCCCCAATCAGGTATTTTGAATCATTTATCACTTTAAGTTTGCGAATTTCTTCTTAATTTAATAGTCTATTTCGCTTTAGAAAATGCAATCTTTGTCAATTTTGACCAAATCTAGCTTTCATTTGGCTCTCAAATGAATACAATCATAGTGCCATGTTCTGGCCTCACCAAATAAGAATATTGAAAACTTAAATTATATTTGTTGAATTTCATGCCCATCCATTATGCTCAATACTTAACCCTGCTTTCCCATAGAACACATTTTTTTTGATTCATTGCAATACCCTTCTCAGGGGACATAATCAATTATTTTCTGATTCAATGATTTTTTAGTGTTCGTAAATCTCACCTCTTAATTACAAGAAATAACTCAAGCCTGGCTTGGGTCAGCTACAGGTGCTGCCAGATGAATGGTGACTGACGGTGAGTAAGAAAGAGCAGAAAATGTGGCCTAAGATTAATTTGAATTTCTAAGTTAATACCAAATTCATTTGTTTGCTAGCTAGCAATAACATGGTTACTGTAGGTCTAGTAGGCCCTAATTCTGGTTAAAAACTGCCTTAAGAAAGTTTACTAGCTACTGTACTATGACCTGGTTATGGAGCAAAATGCTGCCAAGCTGGTCCACAGAAGATATCACATCAAGAGTATGATTTAAAGCTCAAGAATCTTTCAAATCAAAATATGTACAGCAAATTAATGGTTGATTATTTACTCTGGCTGACAAGTCTTAAACTTAAATAAACATTAGTGGTGATTTTCCACTATAATAATGCTTTCAGTAAGCTATCAGCCTTATGGTATGTGTACCTAATGGTATGTTAAGTAAAAATGTCTTTTACTAACGTAAAGAAGAAATGTAACTTCTTAAATCAGTAGATCTCCCTAATTTCATGAAATCATGTTTTATTACTCCAAATATCCACTAAATTTAGGGAATTTATATTCGAGTGAATGTTTAAAGGGATAATAACTAAGATTTTAAAGGCTTTTAGAAAAAGAGATCTGCAACTGTAGCTCTCACAATGAGGAAGACAATGATGCAAAAAGGAGAGGCTCGTCCAAAAATATACATTTGATTATTTTTAAAAGTGAAAATAATAAAGGTCTACCACAGTTTCCCTTATTTAGACATTTCCGAATAATAATCTATCATTTTGCGATTACTGACCGCAAAATGTCAGCATTTTGTTGGTTCATTCTGAACTGAATAGTCAAATAAGATAAATAAGATTTCTAGGGATGCTAGTGTGTGTGTGTATAAGGGGGGAGGGGGGGGAGGCACAATGCTCTACTGAAGCAAGTTGCTAAGGTATGATTCTATAGTATGTATAACATGCTTCAATCACATTCCTTCCAGTAAATATCATTCCATTTTTAGAGAAAACTACCTTCATTCCTCTGCAATTTTCTTCTTTTTGGCGCAATTTTCGCGAAATTTCCTTCTTAATCGGGAAATATGGTCAATTTTATCAATTATCTGGAAATATTACTGAAATTGCCACTGATTTTACCAAATTTTCCTTCAATCTTATGTTAATCAGTCCCAGGAGAATGTGAAATCCTTTCATCTGTTCATGGAGTACCTTTCCTCCTGCTTCCTACTTTCCAAGACTGCACCCTAATGGCCGTACGAGGCAAGGGACTGGGAGAAGGCAGCTCCCTGTAGGCCCGACTCGGCTAGATTATCTGAGTCATGCATACCCTCTCGACTCTGCACGATGTTGACAATATGATACTTGGGCACTGATCTTATATAATCAGGTAGAGAGGCAATATGTAACTTTGAAATCAGTGATTTCTTGGAATCATGCCAGACTTGGCTACATATATTTCACAATAATTAAAAAAAATTTCCCTATATTAAAAAACTGCCTGGAAATGGAAAAAAATGTTCCAAAAATCAAAAAAAAAAATTGCCCGAAAATGGAAGAAAATTGCCTGGAAATTAATTTAAGTTCCTGAAAACTAGCCAAAAATAGGCTAAATTTCCCCAAATCCAAAAACCAGCACAAAAAGTAACAGCAATTGCCTAGAAATTAAGGAAAGCTCCTAATTATTGAGAAAAATTGGCCAAAAAATTCGCGAAATTAAAAACACTTTCCCGAAAATGAAGAAAATTTTCCGAAATTGCCTGGAAATTAGGAAATTTTCCAAAAACCGAAGAAAATTGCCTGGAAATTAATGAAGGCTCTGAAATATTGGCAATCTCCCCCTTCCCGCCATCCCCTTCCCGGGCCCCAAAAGCTGTGGTAAAACCATTACTCAAAATCAATTGTTTATTTACAGATTCATTCATAAATTTTTCATTCGTAATAGGGTTTTCGAGTTGGGCAAGTAAGAGTAAGATGGTTCCGTACAACAATGTGACCAAAACTAATTCATAAAACACATTATCACATCATCTCCGGTTTGGTCTGGCCTCCTTTGTTATTTTATCCTGGTTCCGCCCCTGATCATCCTCTGATCTAAATAGAGCACCCGACATTTTTCTTCTATGCCCAAAGGAGGTCAGGGCCCAAGTATGATGTTGTCAGCATCATGCCAAGTCAAGGAACTGATTCTGATATTTATAGCCTAGCATAGGGCATATGCTTCAGAAATGTCTATAATTTAAATAGTTACATTCGATATTTCACATCTCTGCCAGACTAATATTGGTGTCCCACACCTCTCCCCTTCCCTCTGTCCCGTCTCGTAAGGCCATGAAAATAAGAAAACATAACTATTTTCCAAATCATTTTCAAAGTATTTTAATTCGATTTTGCTACCATTTCTCTTCAAATACCATGTTCATTCACAAGAAAATAGTCGAAACCTTTTTCTAAAGGGTGTAACACCCCATATCCTCTAATTCATGCCCTGCCCTGTCCCTTCCTATATACATCCCTCCGCATACAGTTAGGACCGCAGGCCCCAAATCCTAATTTTATGTTCGCCACCGCCACCACCACCACAAAAATTGGCAATTGGTTGAAAAATGGCAATCATTGTTAAAATTGGTGCGCCAGAACCCCCAACTCATTTTAAGTGAAAAACAGAATCAAGTGTTATAATAAGTGGGCCAGAACCCCCTTTTCACTACTGCATTTGACAATTTTTACATTAAGCCTCGCCTACTCATTGATATGCATGACATCACCACCAAAACCAATAGGACACAAACTAGACATCAATGATGTTATAGCTCAACCCATAACAATGCAACAAGAATTGATTGCTTTTATTGATTTCATTTTTGTCATATCTGATATTTTGATATGTTTTTAAAAGGTTTTATTTGAAGTCTTTCCATTTTTGGGCAATTATTCATCATGTTAAAAATCTAAGAGTTTCAACTTTCCTGTATGAGTAGTATTCAGTTTGTTTGTTTGGGTTTAATGGCACCTTAACAGTCAGGTCATATGTGCCAAACGAGGTTAGTTGTGAATGACTGCCAGATTGGTTCTCAGTGATGACTTAATTTTGTGGTGGGTGCAATGAGGTTCGTTTCATAGCGATGTTTGAAAAATTATGCTTCTAACAAAAGCTATGTGACGTTCAATGTATGGTGCCATCATGTCTCGCTCGATTACTGACTTTGGCGAGGGTCAAAGGTCAATTCCACAACAACGTATGATTAGAAAATACATTGTGTAAACATAACAAAATTTCTAACATTTACATATTAATCTTCATAAATGTTAAGTTAATTTCATTTAACCAGTACTGAAAATAGATTAACGACCAAACATGTTTCAAAACCGCTAAATTTGTCATACTTAGCTGGTAATTGGCCAAACTAGCACTTAAGGTTGTGAGGATTGTTTTCATAAACGTACAGCTGTCACCATTATGGTCAGTTAACCATTTAACCGTAAGTGATGACATAATTATCGGTGACGTAATATTGTATACTATTATAATAATAATAGTAATTCTTATATAGCGCTTTATACTGTCCTAGACTGTCTCAAAGCGCTTTACAATTAATCACTCACATCACGCATGTATCAGTCATTCTCTCATGCAAACTCGCAAAGCTTCAGGCACATAGCCAAGGGGGAAGCCGTGGAAGCCACTTTTTTTCAAGTCAATTTTTGGGGACTTTTTGGAATTATTGCAACGGTTATGCTTCTGAGTTTTTCCGCTTCACTCAGGTGGAAATTGTTTTTCATAGAGGTTGCCCCCCCCCCCCCTTCCTCCCTAAATTTTTGGCTACGTGCCTGCAAAGCCTACTGCTGTTTTGAGGATGGATTGCATTTCCATGTTGGGGTAAATACTAAGTTATTTATACACATCCCTCAGTACGGATTGACATTGGGATTGCCATACGAGGGTTGTAATCAATTGGGTACAATTCCTAGGTTCTAATTTGATGTTTTGGTCGCCATCGTTTTTAGTCATTTCACGTTTGTGATCAAGTATTCAAACATCCGCAATTAAGTTTTAGGATGTTCCACTATCCTGCAGGTTGATTTTTCGCTGACAATATTTTTTGGTTCATATAAATAATTTTATTAAATAGTTTTAAGTATAAAAAAAGTGTGCGAAAATAAATAAATCAAACACAAGAAATGTTTAGATTAAATGATATTACTTTATAAGTTTTATCTTAATTTTTTTCCTCAAATAATCTGAAACCTAATACCCCACTAAAATGCAGTGTTTTGAACTTTGTCCATACTTTGGAGAGCTCATCGGACGATTTTACAAAGTGAAAAGAAGCCCTGCAAATATTTCGATAAAAGTAATTTAAATCACGATAAAAACAGTTTTTGAAGACATGGCATGGATGAGATTCAAACATCATGATTAAGCATTGTGGGTGAAAAAAGGGTAAAATGGTTTCGTTTCACAAAGATTTTTAACCTCAGATTATCTTATGTTTTAACAAAAGGCTAAAAACAGTACAGCAGGGTATAGGTTTTTGTCGTACCCTGGGACGGCCAGCCATCACTGACGGCAGCCATACTAACAAGGCTGGCATCAGTCCGATCACAGAGCTTTCACCCAATGAGTGGAAATGATAGTGGTAAATTTATATCCTAACTGATCAATGCAAGATGAAAATTCATGGAAAATAAATGGTACTAATGGAAAGAGAATGCACACCACCCAATGATCTTCCACACACTGGGGTTCAATCATTTTCATTACACATGATGAAATGACTTCAAGAGAATGAAAACAACCATAAAAATCACAATACTGCACACTAACAAACCTAGTGTTTCATTACAGAAAATATGTAAGGAACATACCATAAGCAATCCTGCAAAATAATTTAAAACAAAACTTTATTTTTAATAATCCCTATAATAATCTAAGCACTCTTATCAAAGTTAAGTAAGCCAAAACCACCATAGAATAGAGGTCCGAAAATAGCATTTTGATTTGACTAACCCGTCCGGCATCGCTGGTCTATTTTCAACTGCCAGATTTAATTTTGTACTAGCCCAACTTTATACAGTATTAGTTAATTTTGTGATTTTATTGTAAACACGTTTCCATTGCATTGTTATGTCACCCAGTTCAACAACATCAACAACCATTGTCACACGTCTTAATATTATATTTCACGCAAAATAGATGATACACCATAGACCAAATTAAATGTAAATTCAACTCATTCAGATGTATTTTATACCTTGATTATATTACTGAATAAATCAACCAAGCAATTAAAAATGTTTCATTAACAATGATTTGTTTATATCAATTTATTTACGCAAAAGAGCTTGAACAATAAAGTATGGAAAATGTTGTTTTTTAAAAACGTTCATTACAAGATGCTTCCCCAAAATAGGCCTATAAATACATGCGACCATATTCTCCCATCTAAAAATCAAAGGAAAAATGAATCAGAAGTGAGAGCCTGAGAGGTATTTTCTGAGTCAATTTTTTTGTTCTTTTTGCCAACTTACATCAGATCGTGCCAGTGTGGGGAGTGAAGGAGGACGATTTTTTATTAGTTTTTTTAATTTTTAATTTTACAATATTTTTGCACGTTTTTAATGACCTAAACTTGACTTTAGATTTAATACCTTAGAATTGTAACATACAAAGTAGCCTAGCCTACTTGCGCGGAATTTTTTTAATTGAGTATTAGTTTTTGATGTCGCGATATGTGTTGAGAGGCATATTTCACGTCGTGGGGAAAGAGATATCGCGATAATCGACATGTCATGACAGCATTACTTTCTCAATATCACAGAATTAACTGTGTGCTACAAAACTTATCTCTTTTGAATAACCCTTTGTTTCTATTTCTTTTAAATACTACAAACTTGATGGAACTGAAAATTCAGTTGCTAAAACATGGCAAAATATTCAGGATTATTAATTACAAGAACACTATTATAATTACTTCTTTTACCAAAAACAGGTACTTTTACTACAAAACGAGTTTTACAACTTCTTAATTACAGATGTATACTTGTCTAACTGTCTAATGAATGAGTTGGAACTACATACAAGCTATAAGAGAGCATTCTATTTTGCCGTAATCACTCAAGCTCAAGTACCAAGGTATCTGTACTGGACGTTCTCTTCTTGATCAGACAATCGGATTCGGTGGTGAATGTAATTATTGCGAGGGTCATGGCTGTGGCAGGCTGTGTTCAGGGGGGCGTATGGCAGGGTTTTGCCATTGTGGGCGTAACACATGGTTAGCGCCAGGTATGTGAGGTATGATAGGTTGTCTAACTGTTGGTAATAGTGGCACAGGTTGTGCAGGAGGAACACTGCAGGGCATTTGAAGTGGCAGCGATCCAGAGAGAGCTGTTTAAAAAGGTACTGATGGCACAGGTTCATCGTTTGAAGCTAGACTAGTTGGTGTAGCAGGTGCTACAGAAATAGGCTGTTCAGGCCATGGAGATCTGTATGGTTTGAGATGATTGTAGTGGACTATTTGGAGAGTTTTGTATTGTCTCTTAGATCCTGTATCTGATAAATGACAGGTGGATCTGAGTTTGTATGTATTTGCTTTTAAAATTCTGTAGGGGTCTTTCCATTTGGGTTCCAATTTCATTCGCTTGTTGTTTGGCATGTCAAGCCATACCAGGTCATTTTCTTTGTAGGGATGTAGCAAGATTTCTGGTCATGATAGTATTGTTGTTGTGTACGAGAGTCTGAAGAAGTTTCGTGAACATCTTCAAAAGCAATATTCAGACGGGATTTGAGAGATGCAGCATATTCTGCTGGCATGTTTTGAGTGGTGCTCGATTAAGCTTCTGAAACTTTTAAGAAGGATGTAACCTAGGTTCTCTTCTATAAACAAGAAAATAAGGGCTACATGCAGTACTGCTGTGTTTGGAAGAATTATAGGTCATTTCTAATTGTAAAAGGAAGTAGTCCCAGTATAGTGTTGTTGTTGGACATGTACTTGCATAGTTGGTCTTTTCAGAGTTCTGTTGAATCGTTAAATTGATCCATCTGACTTTGTATGGTATGGTGTTGTACACATTTTTTGAATCCCAAGTCAAGTGCAAAGCTCATTAATGAGATCACTCTCATATTGCTTGTCATTTATGCAGTCCCAGTTTGGTACCATTTTTTAAAAGTAAAAGATAAAAATAAAATTAAAAGTTTCTTGAGATATTGTGCCAATATATTTTGTTTAGACCATGATTTACTTATAAATAAAGTAAACGATGCAGCAAAGAAAGAATTTGACAGACTTGCCCAAAACATAGTTTTAACGAAAGACCAGCCATTAAATTTAGAAATAACATCCATGTGCAATAAAACAAATCATAATCTGAGAAACCCATTCACCATCCCAAGTTTTAAAACAACAGTTTTTAAAAATTCATTTGTATATAGAGCTGCAATCTTTATACATTTTGGTATTTGATACCCCTTATTATAACCCTTTTTACTAATCATTTTCATATCTTTAACCATTTTATAGTCTCATATTCTACATTATTTCCTTTCGTTTACTTTTTATTTATTATCATTGTTATCTTATTTAATTATTTTTTGTATTTTCTTTTGTATTGTATATTATTGTATTTTCCTATTTATAAATTGTACATAATTTATACTGGAAATAAATAAATTGAATAAATTTAAATTGTTCAGTATGCAACCTTTCAGGAGGGATTCCACGCTCTCCGATATAGTGCTCAAATAAGCATTTGGCTACAGTTTTTTCTAATCTATCATTAGGTACAAGTTCACATACTTCGTAAAATGGTCCATTACGACGAGAATATACCAGTTTCCTTTGGGGGTTACGGGTAACTCGGTAGTATTGGTAGTATCAACAAAAACCAAAGGCGCTTTGACAGGGTATAACTCTGGAGAGGTGCTTTGATAATGGGGACAGGGTTTCTTCTCGCTTTGCATGCAGGACATTTACTGCAAAAATGAAGAGATGTCTCTCCGCATGTAGGGCCAAAAGCATGTCTTTTGCTCTCTCTATGGTCTAGCTTGTCAAGACTGACGTGTCCACAGAGGGTGATTGCCGGGCAGTTCCTGCACAACATTCAATGTCATAGTTTGTGGAATAACAGTCTGTTGACATGTTTTTCCTTGTACCTTAATCTTTCAAGTCAGTATCCCATCAACAATTTTGAGTCGTTGGTACTCCCACCAAAGACATTGTACGTGTTTGATTTTACCCTCAAGCAATTGCATGTAGGTCATTGTTGACGACTTTTCCATTCTAAGACCTCTTTTAGCACAGGATCTGCTTGTTGTTTTTGACAGATTTGGCTGGGATCCACTGTAATAATAAATGACTGAGTATTTGTTGGAGGTGTGAGAGGAGAAACTTTTAACGGAGGTGAGTTTGCAGCTGAAGCAGGTTTTTAGTGTGGAAGTGTCCTTAGCTTGCACTTTGACACTAAGCGGATAAACCAGACATGGTTTTATCGGCACATCTTTCTGTTTGTGTGAATGAATGGGTTGTTTGGCAAATGGGTATTCTCGACAGAGCCTCTGCGTTTGTGTGGGTTTTTTCTGGAGCGATACTTAACAATCCAGTTATATGTATCTAGCTCTAGAGCCCATTTGGCTATCTTGCCAGTCCTGTCGTCTTGTACTGGGATCTTTTAAGTCTGGTAAGAGGTTTGTGATCTGTAATAATGGTGAATGGTTTGCATGCCAGGTAGTGACGAAAATGGCAGACAATGGTAATGGCATACAGTTCCTTGTAGTACATAGACCACTTGCTTTCTAACTTGCTGAAAAGGTGGCAAGCTTATGCAATTACTCGTTCTTTACCTTCAAATTTCTGAGACAAAACAGCACCAACCGCAGTGCCAGAGGCATCTGTGTATAACAACAAATCTTGGGGATTTTTTTCCCTTTATCTTCGGTATCCATTTCTATTTCAAGTGCAGTCATCGGGATGTGGTATAGGGTTTGAGTCTTTGATAGTGACTGCATTTAGGTTTCTAAAATCAACCCAGAATCTATACCTTTTGTCTTTCTTTCTGACCATTACCAATGGTGCAGCCCAGAGGCTTTGGCTTTCTTCAATCATGTCCTGATCAAGGAGTTTATTGACTTGCTTTTGTATTTCAGTTTTCATTGGGGCCCGTTGTGTGATAGGCGCATTGTTTGACAGGCGTTAAATTTTCTGTTCTGACTTTGTGGCAAGTTAAATGCGTACGGCCTGGGTCATCACGGAATACATCAGTTTTCCTTGAGTAAGTGTTCTACCTGACCTACTTCCTCGAGTTTCAAACTTTCCCGCTCAATTGCAACATTTGTAGGAAGCAAAGTTTGATCATGTGGTGTGTCATTACCATGTGGCGTGTCATTACCAGCAGTGATTCCAGCGGATACTATTTATTGCTTGGAAACATCATCCACCTCTTGTACAATTTCATATTCGACATTCTCGTTATTGAGAGAAAAAAAACTTGCAAAGAAACATGTTGGCTTTTAAATTCACAGAATGGGGATTTGGGTTATAATTAAGTGAACTTTTTTAGAATATTTATTCTACATCAGAATACAACCATAGCAGTTAAATTTTACGTTTTCACTAAGAAATTCATGAAGCCGTCCGTCATATCATTTCATGTGAGAAATTGAAACGAACATGCATGCATGCCTAGAAGTAGTACACTTTATGTACATTAGAAGAAATGTTTTTTCCGGATGTTCTACTGCTGTTAATGGTATGAACGTAATAGAGGCTCTTAATTGTGGAGAAAAGCAATAAAATATGCACAAAAAACAATGTATACTCCAAAATGAGAATTGTTATAGTCAACACACACAGTGCAAGAAAGGTCACTATAGTCCCTACATAGGCCTAAGAAGTAACCTTAGTTCAAGTTCAACAAAGGATTACTGATTTTGTCGGATTATAGCCTATTTGTACGGGCTCCCAAAGAAGACATAATAGTGTGCAGACTGAAACCTTTTAAAGTAGTTATTCTTGAAGTGTAGAAAGTGATTGATGAAAGAGGACAATAGGATATCGATTTTAGGGAGGTACCTCATGATCTGAGGACCAATGCATAGGTTTTCTCCACAACATGGGGTACAGGAAGAGATTGATTTTAGCACGTTTATTCACGTTAACCCGCAATGGGCGTTAGGGTTTGGCTATTGTGAAGCTGAGGTAAGCGAGGTAAGCAAACATGGTAAGCGTGTGCAATAGTTTTAACCTGTACTGTATACAGCACAAGTATAGTCTTCTGTATGAAAAGACCGTTTCCAGCTTAATGGGCAATTACGCAGTGACCAACGTTACATTTTGAGCAGGAATTACTTACGTAACACCTTTCATTTCCCACCTTAAATGATTTTAGTCCAAAATGTTTTAGTTATTACATACTTGGGTTAGAAGGTATCTGATGACACAAACAAAAGATAATTAGTGTGAGGTACAGTATGATGAATGAGAGGGCCAGTCAAAATGGCAGCATGACTGACGTTACAAAAAAGGACATTTAAACAATGTATCAGTCTTTACTTGAAAATTCTCCTTATGTCATACGTGGATTACAATCAATAAAGTGCTCCAAAACAATGTTAAGAGACCCTTCAGTGATGCATATGGAAACTGGTTCAAAATACTCCACCATCTAATAGTATGGTTACAAAAATGGTGTGACTGACGTTACAGTGACTGAATTTACAGTTTGTCCATTTATGCAACATAACCAACCTGTTTCTTCATAGGAAATGCTACTGTATACCTCATACATATAGTGAACCAAAATTGGCCATTTGCATGGAAGGAACCTAAAAAAACTCTCTCAATTCATCTTTCTCATAATACTGTATGTCAGGATATGAGAAAAATTGTATTTGCATGAGAGTAGTAATGCTTCTGAGATTCACAAAATATCTATACAACACAAAGTCAAAACAATGGCTGTTCACAAAGAACACTGGGTCAAGGCTTTACAAGTATAGAGGAAACAAGCAAAAGATAACCAGGCAGTGAGATACTCAAAACCCTTCTTTTTTAAAAGTATCATGAATAATTGAAAAACAAATTGCTATACATTGAGGCTACAGTACAGCAAAGTGCTGGAAGGTGTTCCATACAGCACTGTGGACCTGAACACATCAATCAAGCAAGGATATGGTCAGATCCATCAAATAGTGGCATCTGACATCATTTGACAAAAGCCCTTGGTTATGCAAAAATTTCTGATTCTGTGAATAGGAAAAGGCTCAGTATGACATCACAGCAACACATTATCCCACAAATTTTATGTATTTCATTAAAATCTATCATCCTTTTTATAAGTAAAACCTGCTAGAAAAATAAATTGATGAAAGTTAGGTATTTATATACATTGCCAAATATACCCTACTTCAATAACTGTTTGTTTGTTTGTTTGTTTGTTTGATGAGGTCTTAACGGCACCACGACAACGAAGGTCAAATTGTGCCTGAGAGGTCAGATCATTTTAGAGGTAGTAAGGAAAGAGACCAGGGGAAGAATGAGAGAAATTCAAGAACAAAAGCCAGAAAGCTGTGATCGAGAGAGGAGGTGCATGGGTAAAACTAAAAACAAAGTAGAGAGGGGGTGGAAGAGGAGGATTAAATATGGTTGTAGAGGGATGCATGCTGAAGGAAGGAGACTATTTTATCTGGAGGATTTTTTTGGAAGAACTCAGCAATTGAGTTGTGGGGGCGAGAGAAGCTCTGGGAAGGTTGTACAGGGGGCAAGCAAGGAGAATGTGTTGGATTGTAAGGATGCAGTGGCAATTGTTACAGAGGGGTTGGGGGGAACCAATAAGGAGGTGGGAGTGAGTGAGGTGGGTGTGACCAATTCTAAGACGGGTAATATGAACGTTGTCGATACGAGAAAGGTTGTTGATGGTGGATTTGATAGGTATTGTGGGCTGGATAACGTGGAGTTTGTTATCAATTTGGAAGTTCCATAAGGTTTGCCAGCGGTCACGAACAAGAGAAGCGATAAGCGGTTTGATGTCAGAGAGGGTTTTGGGAAAAGGGGAAGGGAGGAGGTTAAGGGCAAGCTTAGCGGCTGTATCAGCCCTGTCATTGCCAGGGATGCCAACATGGCTGGGTATCCAGAAGAAAAGAACACTTTTCCTGCAGAGGGTGGGAGAAAAGAGTTTCCGGAGGAGGAGGTGGCAGGTGAGGTTATCCCATTTAAGATTGAGTAATGAAGTAAGAACAGCCTTTGAGTCAGAGAAAATGGCAAAGTGACTAAGAGGAGAGTACTCAATAAAGTTGAGGGCGAGGAGAATGGCCTTAGCCTCGGCTGAAAAGATGGATGAGTGGTCAGGAAGTCTGCTACTGAGGGTGATGTCTTAAATGATGGCAGCAGCAGCTGTCTTGTTGCCTTCCTTGGAGCCATCAGTATAGATGGAGGTGTAATTTGAGAGTTGGTCTTTGATTTGGTTGTGAGATTGATGAAGAGATTAGGGTGAGTTTGAGTTTTGTTATAAGTGGAGAGGTCTAGGTGAACAGAAGGAAGGGGGTGGCCCAAGGGGAAAAGTGGGCCAGGAATAGGTGCCGAGAGTGGCGGGGTTGATGCCAAGTTGAAAGAGGTCTGATTTAATGCGTAAGCTGAAGGGGGCGATAGGGTTTTAGTCCTATCAAAGAGGGAGGAGAAATTGGGGTACCTGATGAGGTTGTAAACAGGGTTCTGGGTGTTGGTGAGGACTCTAAAAGCATAGGAGAGGCTAAGCTTTTTACATCTAAGTAGAAAGGGGGTTCGTTGGCTTCAACATGAAGGCTAGTGATTGGGGAGGTCCTGTAGGCTCTAGACAAAGCCTGAGGGCTTCATTTTGGATGGTGTTAATGTGGTTGAGGTATGAGTTGTGAGCGACACAGTAAAACAATATTGCCATAGTCAAGCTTGGCACGAATGGTGAGCCTGAAAATTTTGAGGAGAGCATAGCGGTTCGCTCCCCAAGTAGTGTTGGAGAGCAGACGGAGGATGTTGAGGGAGCTATTGCATTTTAGTTTCAGGTTGGTGATGTGTGGCTTGTAGGTGAGCTTGGGGTCTAGAGTTAGACCAAGGAACCTTGTGTTTTCAACTTTAGGGATGCGATTCCCATTGAGCACAAAGTTCGGGTTGGGGTGGAGGTTGTTGAAATGACAAAAATGCATGCAGACTGTCTTGTCTTTGGAGAATCTAAAACCGTTATTGTTGCTCCAGACTTGCAGCTGATTGAGGCTGGTTTGGAGCCTATTTTCAACAATAGGAAAGCTAGGGGAGGAGTAGAAGATGGTGAAGTCATCCACGTAAAGGGTACGTTTGATGCTGGGGCCAAGGTCATTCCCGATGTCATTAATGCTCAGGTTGAAGAGAGTGGGGGAGAGGATGCTGCCTTGGGGACGCCTCTTCTTGGGGGTACAGCTTGGAGAGGGTGTGGCCAATACGAACTTGGAACTGCCTGGGTGAGAGGAAGTTTTGAATAAAGATGGGGAGGTGGCCTCTGAGGCCAATGGTGTGAAGTTTCCGGTAATGCGGTATTTCCAAGTAGTGTCGAAAGCTTTCTCGAGGTCAAAAAATATGGCAATGAGGTGTTCCTTTTTGCAAAGGATTCCCGGATAGCGGTGTCGAGCGTAATTAACTGGTCTAGGTATTGCGACGTTTTGGAAGCCGCTTTGGTGAGGAGAGAGGATTCTGTTGGTCTCGAGGAACCAGTTTAGTCTCTGATTAATGATCTTTTCCATAATTTTACAGAGACAGCAAGTAAGGGCGATGGGTCGGTAGCTGGTGGGGTCGGTGCTATCCTTCCCAGTTTAAGGACGGGATGACAATAGCTGTCCTCCAGATAGGGGAAAGGAGTGTGAGGACCAAATGTGGTTGAAGATGGTGAGTAGGGTAGTGGTGGCTTTGATGGGGAGGTGTTTCAGAAACTGATAGGGGATGTTATCTGGGCCCTTGGAGGTGCAGCCAGCGTCGCTGATGGCTTGGTTTAATTCAGAAAGGGTGAGAGGGGTGTTGTAGCTTTGGAGTTGTCAGAGGGAAAAGTGATTCTCCGGGCTTCATCGCAAGCTTTTTGATTTTGAAAGCATTGGAGTAGTTGGTCGAGGCCGAGATGTTGCTGAAAGAGGCGGCGAGGTGGTCAACGATGTCTTTTTTTGGTGAGAAGGTCTCCATTCCAAGAGAGATGGGAGATGGAAGATTTGCCTACTATGCCGTGGAAGCTGTTAACCATTCTCCAAATCTTCTTAGTGGGGGTGTTGGTGGTGAGAGAAGAGATAAAGTTGTTCCAAGTGTTGGTTTTACTGTCCTTGATAGTGCGTCTGGCCTTGGCACGGCTGATGCGAAAGAGGTTAAGGTTATGGGTGGTCGGGTTAGTTTTAAAGTTCCTGAGGGTTCTTTTCCTGTTCTTGATGGCGGTTTTGCAGTCATCTGAGAACCCGGGGTTGGGGGGATGATTTGGGGTTTGGAGGTTTTGGGAATTGAGCAGGTGGCGATGTTGATAAGGATATTACTGAAGTTAGACATGGGATCCTCATCCTCGAGAAGATGGGGGGAGAGGTGTGAGTCACAGAGGGTTTCAAAAAGGGACCAGTCAGCCTTGTCGAGGTTCCAGTTGGGGGTGTGCTCAGTGGGGATTTGAAGATTGGAGTGTATAAGAAGAGGGTAATGATCACTACCACAGAGGTCAGCAGTGACTCTCCAACTAAAGTCAGGGAGGAGGTTAGGGGAACAGATAGACAGGTCAATACAGGTGAGAGAGCCTGTGGCAGGATGAAGGTAGGTCGGGGAGTTAGTGTTCAGTAAGGACAGGCTGTGCTGACGGAGAGCGTTTTCGATGAACTTGCCTCTAGGGGTGGTGGTATTAGAGCCCCACAGAGGGTTGTGAGCGTTGAAGTCACTAAGAAGGATGAAGGGGGTGGGAAGCTGAGAGATGAGGTTGTTAAGGCTGGTTGGTTGAATGTTGGTGTTGGGAGGGAGATAGATATTGCAGAGAGTGAAAGTTTTGTGGAGGGAGATAGAAATACAGATGGCCTGAAGGTCGGTGTGCACACGAACAGGGCTGTGTGGGATATCGTGTCTAACGAGAATGGAGACGCCACCACAGGCCCTGTCAGCATCCACTTGATGTTTGTGATAGCAAGCAAAGTTGTTAAGGGAGTAATGGTCGGTGGTTTTCAAGAAAGTTTCTTGTAGGCAGAAGACGACCGGGTTGAAGGTGGAGGCCAGAAGGTCGATTTCTTCAGAATTGGCCTTAAGGCTCCTAATGTTCCATTGTATGATGTTGTGGGTGTTATTGTAATTGATTGTGGTGTATGCCATAAAGGAGGCGGGGGGTTATCTGGAGGAAGATCTGCTGGGTCTGAGTTCGCTTGTTTTTTCTTTGGATTTGTTTCTTTGGGAGCAATTGTTTTTGAAAATTGGACGAGAAGTATGATCGTGTGTTCGTAATCGAACAATCCATACTCTCTTCAGTGTGGGTTTGGGAGGTGGGTTGTTTGTTGATTGGTTGTTTGTTGATTGGTTGTTTGCTGATTGGTTGTTTTTGTTGGTTGTTTGCTGGTTGATTTGTTGGTTTGTTGGTTGTTTGCTTGGCTGGTTTTAGCTTGATGTATGAAGGTATTAGTGGAGTTGGTGTAGGGGCGGTAGGGGCTTTAGAGTAGGAAGGGGGTTGAGGAGAGAAGCGGTGGTGGAGGTGGTGTGGGTATTGGGTGTGATTGGGTTGTTGGAAATGGTGATGGGCTTAGGACTAGGTAAGAAGAGCCAGGTGAGGTCGGTTTGGGCATGGGAGTTAGTTTTTGTTGTGTTAGTTGTGTTTGGGGCGGAATTAGAGTTAGAGGAGACTACGTTTGAGTAGGAAGGCTTGGAGTTAAGGGAAGCGAGGAATTGTTTCCTGGCCTCAGGGTAGGTTATGTTGGGGTTAAGGGTTTTAAGTTTTGTTATTTGTTTTTCCTGAAGCCAGGTGGGACAGTCTTTCGAGAAGGAGGGATGGTTTGCTGGGTGTTTACCGTCACAATTTGTGCAGAGTGGGGTTGGTGCAGGAGGTGTTGTCATGGTCCGGGGCTCGCAGTTACCACAGCGCTTGGCTGTGGCAGGAGTTTTTCCCGTGGCCATACCTCTGACAATTGTAGCAACGTAAAGGGTTAGGAATATAAGGGGCGACCTGGATTCTCAGGTAGCCGGCAATGATGTGGGAGGAGAGTTGGAGTTGCGAAAGTGAGAAATATGGTGTTGGTGGAGTTTCGGCTCCGTCTCTCTTTAGAACGACGACGGGCTTCGTTACATGTTGGTTAGCTAGTTCTTCTTGGAGGTCGTCATCGGTCATGTACGCAAGATCGCTGGTGCGTATGCGCCTTTGCTGGAGTTTAGGGAACGATGGGGGTGACTGTGATGTCGATACCAGAGTTGGATAGGGTTTTGGTGGAAAGGAGGGTGGTGGCTTGTGTGTCCCTGGTGCAGTGCACCAGGAGATCACCGGATCTAAGGGTAGAGACTTTGGGAGGGTACCGACAAGGCCAAAGAGGGCTTTATGGATGAGGAAAGGAGAAACTTTTTAAAGCTTTCCTGCTTGTTGGTGGCATGGATTATAAGGATTTTTGGGATTGGGGTTGCAGAATGGTCAATGATGGTAGCAGGTGGGTCACGGGAGGGAGGGGGGGGTCAAGGTCACTGCATAGGCGCTTTGTCATTATGAAAGAAAAAACCAAGGGCCGAGAGACCCGAGGCAGCTAGAAAAAAAATCGCGGAACCACTATATGGGGACCGCTGTATTAGTAACGAAGGGCGTGAAAAGTCGGGACAGAACGAGGGAAAATATAATAGAAAAAAAGAAAAGAAACGATCTCACCGAGGATAAAAGCCCATCCACGAAAAGAAAATTCCGAAAATGAAGTTATAAAACAAAATGGTGCAAATTGGAGAGAAAATGGAGCGAAAATAGTTTAAGACAATAGGAGCAGTAGTCATGTCGCTCTCGTACACAGACGGTAACCTTTAGAAAATTGTTTCCAATCATACAGAAACAACCTATTAACGTTCAAAGAAATACATAAATTGCAATGGAATTGCCTCTGTGACATCATCAAACACAAATTTATCATACTGTACAAAAACTTTAAAATGCAATTGGGAAATAATCAAAAATTCATATTTCCTGAACAGAATATAATATCAACCTGATTTTTGTACAATTTTACAAAAAAACATGGGAATATTCCTTTAATGTGGCATGGCAATGATGCTTTAAAGCTTATTTGTACATGCTTCAAAGGGTACATTCCCGTTTATGGAAAATCATAAAATTCAATGTATTACATTTTTACAAAGGCATCAATCACACTAATAACCATTCCTTCGTTCCCTCAAACAGTTTAAAACCATCATCCCCCACCACCAATACCACACATTAATCCTTAGATTAAAGATTCATGTTTTGGCAGTGCGCATTTAAATTAAATTTAAATTATTAAAATTTCGGAGCGGCGTCCAAAAGGCTTTATGCGACTATCACCCAACCGACAGGTGACCAGTCGCGGATGAAGCCGACCCAAAACTTGCACAGAGTTCTCTATTAATTCAATGTCAACACGAGAAACGAACGTCCACGCATTCACTCTTTGGTTTGTATACACTAAATGCACTGTACAATGTGTGTCAATTTTCTTTGTTGATCTAGGCAGGGAGTTGTTACTGATTTAAGTGTGAATGGGTGGGGCAATGTGTGTGAGTTTTCTGCATTGATCTAGATGTAAATGGGGATTAACTCTGCCAAAAGATAATCTCTTTTGCTTGCAATGGTTTGTTGGTAAAACTATATTTTGTTTTTAATTTGACTTCCTGAAGTGACAAGTGGCATAGGCTACATTATGTTACAAGTTCAATATGATGGATCTCTTAAAACAGCATGTACAGCAGGCCCTATATTAAAATTGTTTCAGATGATTTGAAGAATTGCATAAAAAATACAAATAAACATAATCATCCTTGCTGATTTTCAATGTCTCTTTTATATTTTTAAATGCCAACATTTTAAATCATCGCCTTAATAAGTTTAAATAGGCTATTCCATTTTTCACAGAGCACATAATACATTTTCAAAAGCATTTGTTGTGTTTGTTTGATGAGGGCTTAAAGAAACCAAGACAACGAGAGTCAAATTGTGCCTTAGAGGTCAGATCATTCTAGAGGTCAGATCATTCTAGAGGTAGGAAAGAAAGGAAACAGGGAGAATGAGAGAAATTCAAGAACGAAAAGTCAGAAAGCTGTGATCAAGAGAAAAAAAAGCATGGGTGAAACAAAATCAAATTAGAGGGAGGGGGTGGAAGAGGAGAATTAAATATGGTCGTAGAGGGAAGCATGATGAAGGAGATAATTTTATCTGAAGGATTTTCTGGAAGAAGTCAGCAATTGTGGGGGGAGTTGTGGGGAGCAAGGGAAGCTCTGGGAAGGTTGTACAGGGGGCAAGCAAGGAGAACGTGATGGATTGAGAGGGTGCAATGGCAATTGTTGCAGAGGGGTTCGTGGGGAGCGAATAAGGAGGTGGGAGTGAGTGAGGTGGGTGCGACCTATTTAAGCTTGGGCGATATATCGATATTTCGATATATTTCGATATTGACCTATATCGATATGGCCGATATTGAGTTCAAGGGTCATATCGATATATCGATATTATGTTTTTTTAATAATACACAATACATGAACTATTAAAAAGCTAAACATGACTATCAAACATCCAAGTATTTTTTTTATTAAACAGCCAATAAA
Source organism: Chiridota heheva (assembly GCA_020152595.1). Taxonomy (NCBI): domain Eukaryota; kingdom Metazoa; phylum Echinodermata; class Holothuroidea; order Apodida; family Chiridotidae; genus Chiridota; species Chiridota heheva. The sequence continues at coordinate 506,191 of JAIGNY010003616.1, forward strand.
AGTTAATAGATTTCATTTATATCAAAGTTTCAGGCACTCACTTATGATAAAACTTATTAAAACATTAATATTGTGATAACAATTACCCCCAAATCCTTCCATGAACAAAAAAACCACTTGACTCATGGAGCACAGAGGCATTGCGCAATACTTCAATTTTATACTTGATGGCTTACGATGTTCAGACAACAAAAATCATAAGATGTTGAATCCTCAAACATCGTTTTAAATTTCCTCAAAAGGATTACTGATTCTGAATTTTTATATCAAACAATCATTAATTGACAAATTACTGACAAAACTGAGGTTTTTCTCACTATTTTGTTCGTTCAGAAAGTCTAAAGTAAAAGTGACAGACTGGTCTTGCCAGATCGATCAGATAATGTACAGTGCAGTAATTACATACACTTAGTATCACTGTACAGTCTATGTACACACATACCATCTAGGCTATCACTGAGTGACAACACTCGTGCGATGATTGAAGCAGACTAGAAATTGGATAATACGCATCATATATAGACTTCTAAATGTCTAGAAGTCCATATAATGCTACCAAAATAATGCCTTTTCAGTACAAGTTTCATAAGAAGTAAGTGAGTTATAAAAAATTAGGAAGAATTGGAGCCAATTTTCGTAAGGCATACAGTGTAGGCCTAATACCAGTTCCACAACATTTTTTTTTTTAAATATGCTGAGGTCTAAACTTTTTCAAAGTTTCTGTGATTGATCTTTTGAGATAGAAACCATGTAAAGAACATTTTTAAACACAATGGGTGTTTATTTGAAGATGATATGTTTATATTTTGCAGTGATTTCTGTTAATTTGTACAAAAGTTTTACTTAACTTTTTTGAGCGAGGCGAGATTACCTTGCCCAGAACAGTACATACGACTTACGATGACGTCCATAATTTGCATATCGATATTTCGATATTATCGATATTTTACAGGCGATATATCGATATTGCATATTGTTCAATATCGCCCAAGCCTAGACCTATTCTAAGACGGGTAATATGAACGTTGTCGATACAAGAGAGGTTGTTGATGGTGGGTTTCATCGGAATGGTGGGCTGAATGACGTGGAGATTATTATCAATTTGTGAGTTCCATGAGGTTTGCCAGCGGTCACGAACAAGGGAAGCGATAAGCGGTTTGATGTCAGAAAGGATTTTAGGAAAAGGGGTAGGGAGGAGGTTGAGGGCAAGCTTAGCTGCTGCATTAGCCCAACATAGCTGGGTATCCAGAAGAAAAGAGCACTTTTCCTGCAAAGGGTGGGCGAACAGAGTTTCCAGAGGAGGAGGTGGTATGTGAAGTTATCCCACTTAAGGTTGAGAAAAGAAGTAAGAACAGCCTTTGAGTCAGAGAAAATAGCAAAGTGGTTGAGCGGAGAGTACTCAATAAAGTTGGGGGCAAGGAGAATGGCCTTTGCCTCGGCTGAAAAGATGGACGAGTAGTCGCGAAGTCTACTAATGAGGGTGATGTCTTGGATGATGGCAGCAGCAGCTGTTTTGTTGCCTTCCTTGGAGCCATCAGTATAGATGGAGGTGTAATTTGAGAGTTGGTCTTTGATTTGATTGTGGAGATTGATGAAGAGGTTAGGGTGGGTTTGGGTTTTGTGATGAGTGGAGAGGCCCAGGTGGATAGAAGGGAAGGGAGGTGGCCAAAAGAGGAAAAGTGGGCCAGGAGAAGGGGCCAGAAGAGGGTGCCGAGAGTGCCGGGGTTGATGCCGAGATGAAAGAGGTCTGATTTAATGCGTAAGCTGAAGGGAGGGGATAGGGTTTTAGTCCTATCAAAAAGGGTGGAGAAATTGGGATACCTAATGAGGTTGTAAACAGGGTTCTGGGTGTTGGTGAGGACTCTAAAAGCATTTGTTTTCTACCATAGGTAATTGGAAAAATAACTTAGGCCCTAGTATGTGTTGTGTCTTTTCTTTCCACAAAGGTTAGGCCTAATTCAGTTCTACCAAAAAGATTTGGTTTGTCGATGTTTAATGGCACCGCAACAGTCAGAGTCAAATGTGCCAAGAGAGTCTTAAAAACTAAGTTGCTTGAGTTAGAAGAGGTGGGATAGAGGGAAGGAGGGAGAGAAGGTGAATGGAGAAAGAAGTTAAAGTAATTAAAATAAGGTGAGGAAGGTAAGGAAGCATAGCCAACTCGAGATATGTGGAATTTTGTGTTCTTTAAGCTACGGCGCCAGGCCGCGTGAAAAGAGATTGTTTTCCATGATGTCACGTATGGATTAAAACACCCAAATGCACTATGGCAGAGAGCTCACAAACTTCCATCCATTGTGTGCTAAATACAATAGCCCCTAATCACTGCGAGATCACGGAGAATCGCGGTAATGTTACATTTAAATGAATAAATTTGAAGTTTAATAATGTTCTTATCACGTACAATAATTTTGGGTACAACTGTTACCTGTAACGGGGATTAAAAACTGGGCACGATTGTGATTAGAATTCAATGAAATAATGGTGGTCTAAATACTCCCGAAATTCTTCCCTAAATATCGTGGTTTATTTACATTTTGGGACTAGTAAAATTTCTGGTCAACTGAACAAGGCAAGTGTTGGTATAATAAATAAATACAATTATTGGTTTTGAAATAATTGTTACTCTTTGAAGTAAATATTAAAAGACATGGATTTATCTGTAATTTTTATCACAACGACAATTTCTTCAATGTTTACATTGCACATTAGAAGACTTAAAAGCTGGAATACTTTCAACAAAAGGCCAAAGATCATCGATGCGTATGAATTTTCTTGATTTCTTTGCATCGCTACCCTGGTTTGATTCATGACTTTTGTGTTTCTAACCTTCAATGCAAATTCTTCTGGGCCAACTTTAGGAATAGGTAGATTGGAGGAAGGAAAAAAAAAAACTCGGGGTCGAGGGGATTATAAAATCTTTGACTTGGAGAGGAGAAGAAAAGACACACTGTAACACAAATATATGGAATTTATGAAATTAATTTATATTTTCGGGATGGTAAGGTATGATACAAGAAAAAAAAAAATTCTTTACAGTTTAATTCTGCCCTTACATGTATCCCAAAATTCAATCAAACCATTTTTCAATTTGGGAAAACTATGTTGAAACTTTCAAGGAAATAAACAAAAACAAAAGATTGCTATTTTTTCTCGAATTCATTTAAACGATCGTTATACCGCGGCGGTCGCATCCGCTTGAGATATCCAGGGTGTCTAAGACATGCGCAGTTTGGATTTAACATAGGATTCTCCTCGAATATTGCATGGCCCACTCAATGATGGATTGTGAAAAAGGGAGTACGGTATCCCCATGACCTTATTATAAGTTTACAGCATGGCTGTGAGCGAAAGATTTGCACGCGGACCGGTCAGTGGTTGGGATATGTGATTCGATAATGAATGGATATTGGCGGAAATTTCTTGTGAGTATTTGATGGGTTATGTTAATGAGCGCTAGCCTGGGCCTAGCGCCTTCCTTATGAGCACAAGCTAGCTACGTTCCATGCCTCCAATCTCAGTTACCATGGAAATGTTTAGTGCTATGCATATGGATCCCGCATGAAAAATGTGAAGGCAATCAATTAATGGGTAAAGATTGACACGAGATGGTTGGTTAGATGGTTCGTGAATTTATGCAAATTTTAAAAAACAAACATAAAAACTGAAATAACATTCGTTTACACGGGGCATAATTTCCTTAACAGGTAAACGCCACAACCTTACTAGCAGCCCTGGGATGCCCCATTGAATACTACAGTACCAAGAGATGATTCTTCCACGTGTCCACGAAAACTTATAGGTTTGGAAACAAACTTTTATTTCTGGCAATCTGCTGCCCATACGGCACATCCTGGCTTACGCAATGCCGTGTGCGTTCACCAACCTAACTAAACTTTATCCTTAACGTTAGTGCATTTAAGTTTCCTGCATGATTTAAAAAATCGCTCACTGCGTTGCGTTCGGTGTGTTACAGCCTTTACTGTACGACAAGCGAAAATGATCAAACAACAACTTCACATCTCCTCTTCTAGGCTATGTCATGACCTATTATAGAACTCATACTCCAATCCGATACGATATGATCATGGAAGTAGAATGGACTCTTCTACTTCCACGATATGACACAGCATAATCTAAATAAGACTCCGAGAATTTACATGTTCATAAAAGAATGTCTGAATTCTGATTGGAAAATACTACGATATGATTAAACGTTCATGTCCGTACATGTAACTAATAAACATGCATGTATGGGGTACCTGCCATACCGATTGATCAATATCTTAGCCCGGAGAGGTACCGGTACAAAACACGAATAGGATCACTATCTACAGCTGAAAGAGCTATTTTTAGTGCCATTACATATTAAAATCTGACACTTTTCTAAACAAAATTTTTACCTTTCGAGCTATAATTAAAAAACTACATGGAATATCTCTTATGTAAAAAAGAAGTTTTATGAAGCATACAAAATCTTGCTTGAGCCAGAATTTCAAGAGCAAAACTGTAAAAACCTAGGAGGAGATGCATTTTTAAACAAAACTTAGTACAGGCACATATGAGAGGTCACGTACAATTTGATAAGCTCCACTCATACACTCCGTGTATGTGTGGAGCTAAAACTATTCTACTTGTTGAAGGACTTAAAAACATGTTTGTATCACTCTAAAAAAGGACTGGTCAAATATCTGACCATTGTCAGCTCAAATATGTTCCGATCTAGTCAGATATCTCAGTCATATAGTCATACCGCTGACCATCGTGCATGGTCAGATCATATACATATTTTCATTGGTTGAAATGAAATGACCTGGCAGTCTGACCAGTCCGCCACGTTGCACACCAGTACAGTTGCAAACTCGCGTGAATTGGATCCAAAGTTAAAGCAGATTTATCGCAGTTAAGGAAGATTATGCTGCAAAAACACTTCAGGGAGTAGAATTTAGATGCACTGAAGGAAACGTTTTCTGGTGAGTGGAATTTGTTTCTGAATTTATGCAGTTTTGTCAGCATTGATTCCCAGTACGCCTAGTGTTATTTTTCATGTAAAGGATTTTAATTTTATTACGTTAGGATACGTTTAGGCTTTTTCATAAGTGTCTGTCTTTGAAACACTTTTCTGGAAAGGTGCTGGCGAATGCAATAGTATTTAGGCCTATTTAGCACTCGCTGGCATTGCAACTTTAATTTTCTCGTATTCTGCTTTTTATTTTGGGTAAGGTTGATAAAGGCCACACTGACCCTGTAAATTTGGACACTGTGCTAAGTTGACTAATACTATAAACACTTAAGATTTTAGCCACAGTTGTAGTACAGTAGGTTGTTATACCATGTTGATCTTAATAATAATTCCTGTAACATTAACACTTTCTAGAAAATTCCTATAGGCCTAGGCCTAATGAAAAATAATTATCAAACGCATTTTATCCTGCACTTTAAACGCATTTAAAAAATAATAATGTTGGGCTTTCACTAAGTTTAACAAATTTGAGTTTAACTTGATGAAATAGTATTTGGCTTAATTGCAGAATAGCCCGCATTTCTATGGACCGGATCCACGCTCAGAATTTTACGAAACAATATCGATAAATCCTTAAAGAAAACGCTATTGGTATATGCCAAATTAAAGTATGGGTCGTTCTTAAAATAAAAATTCCTGTGGCAAGCGTGGAGCCGCTCCAGGATGCAATAAAAAAAAAATATTGCAAGCATGGAGCCACGGAGCCACTTCAGGGTAAATACATAAGATTATAAATGGGCCTTTGGATATTTCCATTCAAAAAGTCTGCAGAGCCACACCAGGGAAAGTCTACTGGACTTACAAAATATTCCCCAACAAAATTTCCTCTCATTCCACAGAGCAATGGAGCCAAAACAGAGGGTATCGAGGAGACTTAGTTTTTTTTAAACACTTCAGGTAGCCAAACCAGGGATATCAAGGGGACTTGGATATGCATAATTTATTGTCTCTTTATAAATCTTTTATCATAAATTTACTTCATGAATGTCTACGGAGCCGGCTATGAGTATTCTGCAAATACTTAGATATGATTTGATTTTGAAAATTATGACATTACAATTTTGATTTATTAGTTGGATGCCACCAGTATCATGAAAAGGGGTTCCGCGAAAAATTAACTTCACTGGTAGAACTAAGGTCGAGGCAAATCATTATTTTTGATGAGATCATGGGTTGAGATCATTGTGAGCAATTGAAACAATATTAAAAGGTAAACAATAACCTTTCAACTGTTCTGTTCTTATATGCAATAATGATATTGACATTTGCACGTGGATATTGACATTTGTACGTGGATATTGACATTGCTTGGATAGTATCGCATGTGGGAACTCTATAGGCCTAACATTAGGCCTACTAGGCCTGTCACTTTATAGGTATTTTAGACGAAATGTTTTTCATACTGTACTTACAACTTTCTTCAAGTGTGGGAATTGTGTATTGTTTTGTATCACAAGCATGGGCATGTCGTTTCTTGTTTATTTTAACGATAACAGTAGGCTAAGCAACAACTGTTGTCACTACACTGAGTGTAAGTCGGCAACCGGAAACATGTTTTATTTTGGTCCTAACGTTAGGCTACAGTAACTTCTCCTAGCACTGTTGCCCATTGCCAATTTTAGTATTAGTTTCACATTTTGTCAATTTTAAAGTGGTCCTGTCATGGGAGTCGGATCTTACGTTAATTATGTTATTCAAATAATATCTTATTTGAAAAAAATATTCATTTTTCTGCACAAAACCACATCAGTTGCGAGAAAATCGCAAAAGAAAAATGCATTTTGCGTCACCTTGACTAAAAAACCCATAATAAGACTCAGAACGCAATGACGTCCTTTTAGGAATGACTGTATGTAAACAATGCATCGATGCCACATATAACGTGTGGCCGCCATTGAAATTTCACAACTAGTATCAATAGCATCTCTGTTTGTTCTTTTTCCGGGCAAAATTAAACAAAATGCCCCAGCATTGTGTAATTAGAGGATGCAGTAATATAAATTCTAAAAGTCGTTTATCAATGGCAAAAGGCAACAAAATTCTGGACGTGTTTTGTGCACTTGACATGAACTAAGTTTTCGGGCCTTACCAGGTACAATGTCATATTCAGCTTATGCCATAAATATGCAAATCGATGACGGATTTTAAAATGCTTGTATAACAGTTAACATTTAACCAATCTTGGTGATATTATTTGCTTCTATAACGGTTTTTAATATATTCTTAAGCAATAGCAAATTCTTATGTTCTTAGGTAATGTTGCCTCTACATGTCCATAGACCTTAAATTTCATTGATGATTTTTAATTGTTCTAAATATTTATTTATTGCCATTTCTTTTATTTACTTTTTTAACAGATGCTGATCTAGCCTAGCCTGTGAAATGCGGTCACAGCTCATGAAACACCAATACAGTTTCAAAGAATATGTTAAAGGGTTGACCAACAGTGGTCATTAGAATGGAGTGGATGCTTGTCGCTAGAGTAACCCATTACTAAAGGTATCAGAGGATCGTTTCAAGTACATAAAGGATTGATGCAATTTGTATCGAAAAGAACTTTCATGTATTGTTGAAGAATTTTAGCTGAATAAGTTTAAAATCCACTATAAATGGAAACAAAATTCCCCATTTTATTATTTTGCAGGTGTATGAACATTTAAAAGGCAACATTTTACAGCTTTTTGAATATCAGACATAAATATATAAACTTTTATAGCTCCAGGTAATTTCATGTTTTCGCCTCCGTCTGTTTGTTTGTTTGTCTGTTATTTGTCAGCAAGATATCTCAAGAACTAATGATTGGATTCTGATCAAATTTGGTGTGTGGTTTTGTTACTGCTTAAGGAAGAAGTGATTACAATTTGAGACATATTAGAATAAGGAAAGGGTGAAAATGTGGGGTGGGGGTAGGACAATTTATCTGTCATCAAGATTTCTCAAGAACTAATGATTGGATTTGGATCGAATTTGGTGTGTGGTTTTGTTACTGCTTTAGAAAGATGTGATTAAAATTTGAACTGGGGAAAGAATGCAAATGGGGTGAGGACATTTTGTCTGTCATCAAGATATCTGTAGAACTGATGACTGGATTTGGATTTTTCTGCTTTAGGAAGAAGTGATTAAAATTTGGAATAGGGGAAGGGCAAAAATGGAGCGGTGGGTATATTTAAGGGCAAGATTTATAAACACTTAGTTGAAATTTTCCAATGGAATGTGCTAAACAATGAACTCATGCCATGAAAGAACAGCCATACAATGAATTTTCTGCACTCAAAGAAAATCAAGTAAGTGGTCTCTGGTATCGATGAAATCAAAGCCAATTGGTTTCTACCATAAATGAAAATGATGGAATGTGAATCTACCCTTAAAGAGCTCAAACAATGAATGCTTAGCCTGAATTACACTGAAAACAATGATCACCAAGTGATGATCCTCAAGTGTTTGTTTAGAATAAAAATGGCGATATAAATCAACAGTGAGAAATAGATTGTTTGGGGTTACAACTTGTTGGGTAAAGGGTTTCTAAGGTAGATTGCATTCCGGTTGAGAATGAAGAGGGGCGGAGGTATGCGCTCAATTACTCTAGTGCTATAATTCCAGTTTGAGATGTATTGGTGCCCTTGGTATATTCTTATGTAAATTGTTCTTTTATAAATTCTTTAGCATTATTCTTTTGTAAAAGTTGTAGTAAATTTGAGTGCTTACCATACATACCTTCCATCAAATTCTTTGCAGGAACCAGGCTTCTAATAATTTAAATGGACAGTAAAGCGGGAAATAAACTGAAAGAATTACACAAAGATTTTGCGATGCTGGATTGGGCGGACAGCGGACTGTTTCCATATAGTAAAAAAAGCTTCAAAACTTCATGCTGTTTTCAAAATTAACAAAAACTGATGTGCTAAGATTTTAAAGCTATTTTAATCAGTTTATAAATTGCTATGCATCCATAGACCATAAAGATCGTTTAATGTTGTAGTCTTAACATGCAAATTTGTATGCAAGTTTGTATGTACAGTATGACCAGAGAGATCCACGTTTTAAGTAAGTCCATTAGTTTTTATCCTCTGCCAGGCATAACTCTCTCAGTCATTTGAAATAATTTTAATCTTTATGACAGTCAAATTGTGTCATGCGTACAAAATCAATTCAAAACATTTATTATGTGTTATTTCAGAACTAAAAGTGTCAGCTTGGAAATTATAAAAGACTGAACTGCTGAGATTTTCTATGTTCATTTAATCACATACATGTAGAAATTGTTATGTATATGTCAAGGCACTTTTTTTTTTTAAGGGTACAATTTTACAGAAAATGAAGTCGTTCTTTGAATGTGATGTCAATTGCAGAAAAACTAAAAAAAAATTTAGGAAGATACTGATTAGTTTGATACGTTATAAAAAAAAGTATAGCACTTGCTCATGTTTGGCCAGAAGAGACATGACAGTTTTACAACAGACAATTTTATATATGAGAGTAGCCTAACTTAAATTTTGAATAATTTTGTTGTTCTGTAGACATCTCAACGTGTAGAGGCAAAATTATAAAACTTCTAAAGTCTTTTAAAATTCATGAAATACCAATATGTTTTAACTTGAGGCCCAGTGTATTGCAACCATTTATGTTTGTACAGGATTTTTTTACTGCATTTTAAAGATAGTTTCACAAGGCTTCATCAACAAATCATAAGTTAAGTTTGAATAGAAACTTTGTTTTTATGTTGAATCATAGTTTATGGCTAGTTGGAAATAGTTAATAATTATCACCAGATATTAATATAAAAGTTACTAATCATTTCCGATGCTGACAACTTGACATGCTTTATGTGCCTTGAATTTCAGGTTCAATGGAGTACTTAAAAAATTTCACTATGCACATCTTTTAAAGTAAATGTAGTAATATTTTCATTTCTCTGTTATCTGTATTACACAGAAAACCATTATTGTATTATTAACGGTTGGTTACCCAGGAATCTTACAAAATTAAACAATTCCAAACTGAAACATTGTGTTGTTACTGGGTTTTTTTTGTAGAGCAAGATTTTAATTTAACCAAGGATTTAGTCCAACTGGAGCCATTTTTGTAGTCAATTTGACCACAAAATGGTCAGAATATTTGATCAAGCTGCTGTGGTCAACAGAGATTGACCAAAGTTTGATGGTCAAATTTGACCAAGTGAGTGAATTATGCACCGATCCATATGTGGTCAATTTGACCAAGGTGGCTTGGTCAAAAATATTGACAAGCTAACTTGGTCAAATTGACCACATATGGTTCGGTGCCTAATTCCCCCCTCACTTGGTCAAATTTTGACCATATTGTGGTCAAATTTGACCATTCTTTTTTTAGAGTGTACTCTTTTCTATTATCTTAATATATTGACTTCATTATGCTGGTTGTTGTTTCTTTTCAAACTAATTTCTTTCAAACCATTGTTTAGCATCATGGAAAATTCCCAAGACTGGAAAATATCCTCCATTTAGAGGCCTATCACTTTGATTTGCTTTCATTATTTAAATTAAAATGAACTTTCAACAAAAAAATATTACTTGAAAAATGGGAAAGCATGGCCCCTGCTGTCATCGCGGGCGCAGCCTGAAACAAAATACAAGCCGAATAAATATAAATAAAAGCAAAGGTTCAGCGAAATAAAAGTATAAACAAGATCAACTTACACATATTTAATGTTTTATTCCGAAATATACATCTATTCCAAAATCTCAGGTAAATTTAAGTCCTGAAATCTCTCCTCCAAATTTTAAGTAAGTTCAAAACGTAATAAGAAACGAAAACATAATTTGTGGTTTTATTCCATAAACAAATAAAGGGAAACATGAAAGAAAACCGCCCAAAAGTAATAAAATAACAACAAATGAAATTCCAGCAAAAAAACCTTTGCTCTGTGTTTTCAAAATACATGTGACTTCCATTGTTGAAAAGTATGCCTAAAATCCGAATATTCATCAAATTCTATTTCTAGAACTACAAAACTGTAACAAAATGATGCAGACGCAACTGAGACGAGCGAATGTGTATCCTAAATTTTAGACCAGGAATTTGTTATCATGGGCGGAAGGAGGGAGTGGAGGGGAAGGGCAAGAGGGAGGGAGGGGCGGGAGGGGAGGGGCGTTAGGAGGGAGGGGAGGGGCGGGAGGAAGGAGGGGAGGGGCGGGAGAAGGGAGGGAAGGGGCTAGAGGAGGGATGAGAGGGGCAGGAGGAGGGAGGGAAAGAGATGGGAGGAGGGATGGGAGGGGAAAGAAGAGGTAGGGGTGGAGCGGGGAGGGAATGGGAGGGCGGGCGGGAGGGGCGGGAAAAGGAGGGGGAGGGCGGGAGGAAAGAGGGGAGGGAGGGAGGGAGGGAGGGGAGGGGAGGGGGCAGGAGGAGTGAGGGGGGGGTGGGAGAAGGAGTAGAGGGGCAGAAGGGGGAGGGGCGAGAGGAGGGAGGAGGGGCAGGGTTATTTCTCATGTGAGATCTTCTCTTTTGCATGTTTGCATGCATGAAAAGAGCTTTTAGAATATCAGATTATTGAAATTGCGGTGGGGGGCATACTCCTATATTTGGGCATATTTTTGTTGATGTATAGGATGGGGGAGGGTTTGAGTTCTCATGTGAGAACTCCTTTTTTGCTGCTTGAAAGGATATTTTAGAATATCAGATCATTGAAAATTGTGGTTGGGTGCGCATCCCTTTGTTTATGCATAATTTGCTCTTCTCCCTCCCCATTTTTTGGATTTGTACGAATCCCTAAAAAGTCCTGCGCCTGTTAACCTCTTCATCATTTATACATTTCACGAAATGTATATTTAGCTAGGTGTCTCCGTCCCCTCCCTAATTGGAATGTGTCTTTTGTTTGGGTTTTCTGTTATTGAATCTTAACATAATCTTTCAACAAACCTGTGCCCTTGATAATAAGTAGACCACCACCTGGACAAGGTCATGAATCCCCCAGTCATAATTAGGTTTTGGAACTTTTACATCAAGAGTCAATGAAATATGATACCTTTGAACAAGCACCAATAAACAATAATTATGTTGGGTACTGGGGCCAGTTCCCAAGGAAACTGGGTTTTGTTTAAAAAAATTCATTTTATGTTCTGAGATAACAGAAAGCTGTAGTGTAAAGTTTGCAGGAATGCTAGTGAATTGAGAAAGTTGCCAATCTGGGTTTATTTCCTTCCATTAAACCTTTCTATGGTGCATACCTCTTTGCCGTATTATTTCATAATTTTCATTTTTCATCAACAAATTTTGTTACCAAATGAAACAAAGACTTGGGGAGAGTTTTTTTTACAAGGATCTACCTTTTTAATAGTGTAGGGGTATTTCATTTACATGGCGGGACAGTGGGAATTTTGTTAAGTTTGGACCATTATCCGTGAGCGATTTCACGATCGATATTACTAATATTTATCATTATTTTTGAAAAAACATTCGATTTAAGTACATGTATATTGGATTGAATTCGGAATAAAATCAGCAAAATTCAGTAAAATTGATTATTTCTTTTTCAGTCACTTTGTTTCATTCTGTTGAGTAAAACTTCAGTGCACAAATAAGCATAGGCTTAAAATGAACCAAAGTTTAAAATTCCTGATTTTGACTAAATCATTGAACAGTCATCAATCCATGAAAAATTGAAAATGTTAGGCCTAACATAAAAAAAAAAAAACACAAAAATGAAAATGAAAAACATACACAAAAGTGAAAATGGAAAACATTATTTGGTCATGATTTCTTGAAATGTCACCGTTGTCAAAGATAAGAAAGAAAAAGACTTAAAATCTAACTTGTTAAAAGATATCTTTTAAATTGTTCTTTTTTTTTTTGATGAATGATCAATAACATTATTACCGCAAAATCAAAGCCGGGAGACACATTTGAAGAGTCATTAATTTTCAGTTTTTTCCCAGTTTAGAAACTGATGCATTTTAGCTCGACACAACTATCAACTGAGACAGTACTGTAGCAGGAGCTGGTTAGCTGAATCGCGATATTATTTGTAACTTGTTTTGAACATGTTATACACATTACAAGCAATTTTTTCTTTCTTTTTTATTCCGAGTACTTGTTCTTCACAATCCTATCCCGTTGCCGAAATAAGATTAATGTAAGTGTTCAGTTGGAGCATGGAGCTATTATTAGCTGGTTGGAGTAACTTTCCAACAAGATTACCAGCGATATCCTGCACAATATCGCAAGGCACTGTTTCTATTGTTATGCAGGAATGTGTGTTGGTATAATGGCTTCACTGAACCTTGTTTCATGGGTGCTTTTAATCTGTCATGAATTGCAGGATTCGGCAGCATGCGGTGTACCGAAAGTTGACTTGCCTCCCTAAGGCAGAGAAGGGAAGGAAAGGCAGGTTTATTACATCAGGTGAAATCATTGCTGTTGTGGAGAAAGGTGATGAAGTTAGAGGTAGGATTGTTCTTGAAAAGATTAGAAATTGAGATGGAGGGGGAAATGGTGTGATCTGAAGTTCGGGTATTTGGGACAGGTTAAGAGGATATGCTGGATCAAGAGATCAGTGTTGCATGTAGGGTAGAGACAAGCAGGGGAGCCGAAAAGTAGGTGAGAGTGGGTGAGATAGGTGTGGCGGATGCGGGTGATAACAATGACTGTGCAAGGAAACATTGTTCCCAACTTTAGGTTTAAAACCAAAAAAAAACATGAATTTATCAAACCCTGACAAATAAAAATATTTGTTCCTAGTTTATATCATAGGCCTTAGGGCCTAATTAAATTTCACAAGGAATGGCACAATGAAGCTCCTGTTTTCACCGTAAAGCGTTTATTACCATAGCCCAGGCTTATATTTAAATTTTGAAGCCGGCATATACTGACCTAGAGTAGGGGAGGGGAAATTTGAAAATATTCATATCATCCCAGCATATTTCAACAAAAACTGCCTCATATTATCTTCCCTTTATCCTCACCTGTGTAGGCCTATATTTCTTAGGGAAAGGGTGACCTTCCCAGTGATGGGGCAAGAGGGAATTTCATAAAATTGCCTTTCCCCACCCCTCCCCCCCAAAAAATATTGTAAGGTCTGAAATTTTGTCTGATACATTTGCCCACGAGACAAAGCTACCAGTCTTTTCCCGTAGCATCAAAATCATGGTGCCGCTTCTGCAAGGGTCGTCGACAAGTATAAGAATGCCGTATAGGCCTGCAAATAACCTATGCGGTAGCAAAGTCATAAAATTAAATTTGAAATACTGAAACCAGATGGCCAAAACCATAAAATACAATAAGATACAAAATGTATCATTAAGAAATATAAGCGGAGTTACATCACCACCCCAACTCCCCCTTCCTCTTACTCACCACATTGCATTCCTGGATAATTCTCATCTATGTTCTGCAACTTTATTGAGGAAAATACCATCCCTAAAACTGACATCTTTCAGATATTATACCCCTTGTTAATTGATTTCACATCAAGCATTTAGGCTCAACATTTGCGTATATTTTATTTGAATGAAAATATCAACCATTATAGAGAAGTGCAATTTTCCACGATAGTATGCATACACTGGGGGAACTCAGGACTGGGGCGTAAATGAAATGCCCCGGGCAATTCTCCAAATACCACTAATCTAGGTACCCTGAAAATTTGTGAAGAGGTCTAAAATATCCATACGCTTTCTGAAAATAAAAGTGTGTACAGCTAATCTCCAACATTTTTCATGACATTTCCTTTTGTTCTGTCTGACCCTGATTTTTGATAGCATATTAGATAGTGAATACCAAACCACCTCTTTCCATGCACTTCTTTAAATGATACTGATAAAAATCCCTTGGTCAATCACAGCAGGGTGTCATCCGTGATCAGAGAGATGAAATTTTTGATGCAAGTGGACACGATGGTCAGACATGGGTAATTACTAACAAGTTTTTAACATTTGCAAATTTTGTACGAATTTACTAGTGTACTATGAGGAAATAGAAATTTTTAAATTTTGATCGAATCTTAACCTTTTATTTGACTTCAAATGATTTTATGTATCGTAGCCCTTTCGAGGCCAATTTTTTTTTAATGTTTTATTTTGTTTATTTTCAAAATGTCATAACATAGTTATTTCCAGGTGGGGAAATTTTGTCAAACTTAATGTACTGTACCATATGGATTCATAACCCATATATTTTTGATCTTAGGTCAAACATATTGCACCAAATGCATACTATACCTCACCATTAAGTGTGAACAATGCTCTTCACATATACTGTATGATCATTTGTTTAAGCAAAATCATCATACCCACTTTAATTCAAGAAATAACACATATACAAATATTTTCATTGCTATGCAAATAGGCTAATTATTATGCACACACAATCATGCTCAACTGAACAGTACCAATGCCCTCTACCACTGAACCAAATAGCAAGTTATTATCTCAGGTTAAATAATTTGTATGCAAGTCTATTGTTATGCAAATAACCTACTTAATTAATATACACACTACACCTCACCATTGAGTGTAGACAATGCTCTGCACATACATGATCATTTGTGTGAAACAAAATCCCCACTCCCACTTCAATTTCAGAGATATCATAGATACAAATATTTTCATTGTTATACAAATAAGCTAATTAGTATGCACACACAACCCCAATCCCCCACCCTTGCCAATACCAGTGGGAGAATAGACTTAAGCACTCAAGTTCTCATGGACGCAGATCACAGGGCAAGGAATTGATCACGCTCCCCTAGCCCCCTTCCTCCTCCACATATTACATGTGCAAATTTTGTCAATTTTACTAGTGAACTTTTGACCTTAGAACATTAATTTTCAAATTTCAACCAAATCTTGAGCTTTCATTTGACTCTCAAATGATTGTAAGTATCATAGGCAATTCGGGGTGAAAATTTTGAATGCTAATTTTGTTTATTTTCATAACATAGTTATTTTAAGGTTGGGAAATTTTGTCAAACTAAATGTATAATTGTTATAAAATGAAACTTTTGATAAATTCTGACCTAATCTAAGTCTTTATTTGGCTCTCAAATTGATAAATTTGAATATTGCTTCCTGGGATTTCATCCCGGTGCTCCCAACATCCAGGAAGAAATTTTTTTGCTTGTATACAATTTATTTTCACCAAAATCTAAGCTTAATTGTGATCGAATTAACTGTTTAAGTATATTGCCATTTGGCATAATTAACATTTTACATCCAGTCAGTTGTCGGAAAATTCACATTTCATGTACAATACATATAAACCTCATTTATTCTATATGTATGGATATACAAAGTCCATGGTGATTCTTCAGTGGGACAACACTCTTGACAGTGACAACAAATAATAAGATGTTGCATTCTTACTCTCCCCAACAAAGCCTTCCCCCCCCCCTTCTCACTTTCCTTCCACTATGGCCACCAGGCCTGGCTCAGTTTTTAATTGAGAATTTTCAGGATAAAACATTTCACCCATTCCCCCATTTTCTAAACTAGACCTGCACTTCTGAAAAGTTATCGTAAGTTGACATGCAGAAGAAAATAATTTTCTTAAAACATATATTGCATGGCATTTGGAGGTAGGATATAAGCCGCAAAACAAACGGAGCTCCACAATCTTGAATAACTGAGTGTGAATAAACTTTTATAGATTTGGTTCCATTATAGAAAACATTAAAAAACAAATCGAAATTCAATATAAAATGCATGGTAGGATAATTATTATAAAAATAAAAACAAAATTAAAACAAATTAAATCAAGGAACAGAACTGAAAACAATTCATTCAATTTCAAAATAAATAAATAAATAAACCAGAACCAAAAGTTTTGTGGTTCTAATGCTTTTTTTTTCTATGCTGATTAATTTTGTATTAACTACTATGTAATGACATAGTCAATGACATATCATGAAATAGTTGAGGTATCGTGTTTATAAGCTCTTTCAGCAAAATCATATTAAGCCCTGCCCACTATGCATATTAATGATTTCAATGGGGTTTTTTAATCAAATGAACACGTACAAACTAGCTAAAATCATAATATGAAACAAAACAGACATGTGATTGTTAAAATATGAGCATTTCAAGATTTTCACATTAAGCCCAGCCTACTAATTAATATGTATGACATCACCAAAAACAATAGGGCACTTCTACAGACCATGGACTATCTGTGTATCACATAGTCCATAGAGCATTGTAATTTCTTGTTATTAAGCCCTGTTTACTCATTAATATGCATGATATCACCACCAAAAACAATTGGGTACATCTATCTGTATACAAAATATAACATGAATCCAGTTTACCATTCTTGAGATACCATGCTTACAAGCACTTTTCATCAAAATCATGTTAAGCCCCGCCAACTATGCATATTAATCAATATGGTCATAGGCTTCACTGATAAACTTAGATATTTGAGAGCTCTGAACTCTGTCCTCTTTAACTCCAAAATTATCCCTCCTGGCAACTAAAAATTATTTAATTTTGAAGTTTCTATTATAAACATCCTGCCATTCCTTGCAGTTTACATACGCCCATTATCTGAGAACCCATTTATCTATCATCTTTACAATTTTCTATGAATAATATTTTCTGATCCTTCATTGTGGTTTTTATGTGGGTTAAGGGGTCATTTTCTTGGTTAACATAATGGTTTTGTTTGTTAATGCCTAAAAACTTCAAGATATCAATCACCTTCATTTCAGTTACTCTATTCGTTTGACAATATTCATTGGTTAATAATATTGAGTGTTTTAGTTCTATGTACAACTTCATGATGTAAAAACGTTGAATTTCAATTCAATTTTTTTTTTTTTTATTTTATCTTTTATAAGCCATGTCTGTTTTCTTTCATGTTTGGTATATAAATGATGTTAGCTTGTTTGTATATGTTCATGATGTAAAAATGTTGAATTTCAATTATATGCTTAGTGGGTGGGGCTTAATATGCCTTTGTTGAAAAAAGCTTGTAAACACAGTATCTCAAGAACGGTGAATTCATATTTGGTACACAGATAGCCCATGGTCTGTACATGTGCCCTAACTATTTTCTTTTTTTTTTAATTGTGGGATTTTGGGAAAGGGGAAATGTTCCCAACTTATTTTCTTCATATTTACATCTTTTGTATTGTGGTATATGTTTTGTATCTTTGTGCGATTTCCAACCCCCCCCCACCACACACAAACACACACACACACTTTTGGTGCATAAAGTGCAGTGGCGGCGCTGGAATTTTGGTCATATGGAGCAAGAGAGTGGCAATTTGGTCTCATGAAGAAAGAAGGGGGGAGCAAAAGTCTATATTTTGGTCAAATGGGGCAAGAGAGTGGCAAATTGGTCTCATGAAGGGAGGGGAGCAAAGTCTATATATATTTGGTCACATGAAGGGAGGGGGAGCAAAAGTATATATATATATACATATATATATATATATATATATATATATATGTATAAATATATATATATATATATATATATATATATATATATATATATATATATATATATATATATATATATATATATATATATATATATATATATATATATATATATATATATATATATATATATATATGTGTATATATATATATATATATATATATATATATATATATATATATATATATATATATATATATATATATATATATATATATATATATGAATATATATATATATATATATATATATATATATATATATATATATATATATATATATATATATATATATATATATATATATATATAAACATTTATATCAGATAAAATATGTAACTTTACACAATTTTCTGGTGGGCAAGTAGGAGAAAGTAATCTCGTGGGGGAATGCCCCCTCGTAGTGCCGCCCTAGGTAAAGTAATGACCATATAGCAATTGCAATCCCTAACGATTTATTTTAAAACTGAATTAAAATTTAAGTTGTTTTAATATAAGTAGCATTTGACTAAGATGAGACTGACAAAAGAACAAACATTTTATATCACTCCCTTCTTAAGCAATACATTACTTTAATGCAAACATTCAAGCTACGTACGATGGACCCTGGAAATAAAAGTTTTCAGCACTATAGGTGGAACCGTGGGTTTAAAGGAACCTGTATTTTCAAGGGCAGCTTCTGTTCAGTTGAATTAATTCAAAATAGACAAAATAGACAAAAAAACAAAGGCTTGTGTATACTAAACATTTGATTTTAAGTAAAAGATTTAATTTTATTGAAAAGATATAATGCAAACCAGGCTGATGTAACCTAAATGGAAATTAAAGTACTGTAAACACCACATCTGTTCCTCGTCAATATGGGATAGTGTAGGTCTAATGAGTGATTAAACAAAAGGTAAAGGCAAAGGAAATGGAGGTTAGATACAACATAAAGTTTTCATTTTTATTTCAAACTCATAACAAGACTTTTGAACTTCAAATGCATGTGTATTTTTTTAAAGATACATTATATTTTGTATATCTTTATTTCTCCCATAATAAACGTACTAACATGTACCATACATCATACAGTAATTTACCATGCATGCACACTCAGGGGTCGAAATTCCCAATGTCAATAAGTGCTTTTTAAGCAGGAACAGTGAATTTTTAAAGATCACTGTTCCCTGGAACAGTGATTTTTTCTCCAAACATAGCATCAACATCTTAAAATATATAATTTTCTGCTCATAAAACATGTTCTAAGAGTTAAGTCCCTCGTAACAAATATTTTGTAAGTATGAAAATCCTTTCTTTTCCCTGCAATTGAAGGCACAATCAATAGCATTGTGCAGGATACCGGTAGTCACCTAAGTCCTGGTATCATGATCCCAGTATGGCGCAATCCTGAAAACATAAGGACTCGTAACTCAACCGGGATTT
This sequence comes from Chiridota heheva, assembly GCA_020152595.1. NCBI lineage: Eukaryota > Metazoa > Echinodermata > Holothuroidea > Apodida > Chiridotidae > Chiridota > Chiridota heheva. The sequence continues at coordinate 526,048 of JAIGNY010003616.1, forward strand.
CCAGGAGTTATAAAAACTGTTGATAAAACCTTAATATTAAGTGAATATATGTCAAATAAATCATGTTTTTGTCTTCTTTTCTTAATATTTCTTATCAAAAACAACTTATTCTAACAAAATTCAAGTAAATTTCAGTATTTGGCAAGCACACAAGTTAGTTATCACCTGGTTATTCAGATCTAATTTTAAACTCGCAATGTATACACTAGTTCTAACACTAGGTCCTAGGCCCATGTTCAGTGATTCACACAGCATGAAATACCTTTAAGAATGTTTTAAAAATACCTCCAGTCAATAATAATTGGTAAAAATGGAGTTTTACAGCAAAATTACCTAACAAATGGCTGAAAAAGGCTTTGTAGAACTGCAAGTTTAAGTTTTGAAGTTTCTGTGATTGATTAAACATGGTGAATTTTGCAAGCTCTGAACATGATGAATGATCAAGGTCTTAATAATGCAATGTATACACAACGTGACGTCGTACATGATGTACACTGTATGTTTTAATTGTACACTGTGCAGTGGGACCAGTCATAGGGTGAGAGCAGTGTTGTTGGCCTTATACAGTAAAAAAGGAGCTTGACTGAAATAAGTTTCATTGAGAAAAACTTTTTTGTGACAGGTTGCCAGATTGCAAAATATTGGACTGACTTGCACAGAACATTATTTGCATAGGCCCAGGTCTGCAGCGCTAGTGCGGGTGGGGAATCCCAATTTCTTTCAATGTATATGAATTACTGTTTTCATCGTTGTGTGACAGGAAATTCAGAATTGTTGAGTATAACTGAGATACGTGCAAGATGGGTTTTTTAAGGTTTGTTCTTTTAACTTTGTGCATGGTCCCAATTGTTTTTGTTTTTTGACAAATATAATTTCCATTGACAGTGTCACTCGTATAACGTCGATAATCGAATTACCCATTGACCCACACATTATAATTTCTACAAAACAGCTTAGAACTTTTGTTAGAAGCATATTTTTTTGCTCAAACATCCCCATGAATTCATTTTTCTCCCTTCTGCCTTTCAAGTTTTTGTTTGTTGGAAAGATATTTTTTCCAGCACATGGTATAGTCAATTTGACCCCCCACCCCCCATGCCATTTGCGGAAGACGTAATAATTTGTGCTACATATTTAAAATCTTAAAAAGAATTGTTTATATCTCACTCACATCCCCGATACTGTAGTTGCGTGTAAACGCAACTACCATGGGTTCTAATACGTATTTACCACGTAGACCTATAGGCCTACATACAATACGTGTTACAGCCTTACTTGGTTAAGAGTTTTGACACATGTGCAGCAAACCTTCTGACTATTATTTATTTATTTCTTTATACAAGTGTATCTTATGAAAAAAATGGTGTATATTACTGTAAGTCCAATTAAAAACAAGATATTTGCGCTTTTTATTGACGAAAATGTTGGAACTGTGAAATTTGAACCGGAACAGTGTTTTTTAAGAAAGCACTATTCCGTGGAACAGTGGTGAAAAATTTAAAATTCGACCCCTGACACTATAGCAGTCATAGTACAGTACAAGATTGTTGACAGAGAGTTATACATGAATCCAGCGGCCATGCTGCCCATTGTTGAAAAGGAAAACATTGAATGTTTTGCTTCTTTGAAAACAAAAATCAATCAATTCTGCAGTAGACAAACTTCTTTTCAAGGTCTTTGTCATGATGGAAAGTTATTGATACTTCTAATCACTGGGGCGTGTTGTACCGCATGTGTACAATACAATAAGAAAGTGTGTGTAAAGTGTATGGCAATTAAACTTGTCATAACAAGTTGTGCATTGCATTTGGGGTGTTTGGTTGGGTCGGCGATGGGTCAGCCTCCATCGTACGATGAGGTCATAAAGCCTTTATGATGCAGGCCCTTAACCAAAACATTTACACATTGTCAGTTTGGTATTGCCACCTTAGTGCTATTAAACCAAAACATTCAGACATTGCCAGCTTGGTGTTGCAAACCAAAACATTCTGACATTGCCAGCTTGGTGTTGCTAACCAAAACATTGTGACATTGCCAGCTTGGTGTTGCTAACCAAAACATTCAGACAATGCAAGCTTGGTGCTGCAAACCAAAACATTCTGACATTGCAAGCTTGGTGTTGCTAACCAAAACATTCTGACATTGCCAGCTTGGTGTTGCTATCCAAAACATTCTGACATTGCCAGCTTGGTGTTGCTAACCAAAACATTCTGACATTGCCAGCTTGGTGTTGCTAACCAAAACATTCTGACATTGCCAGCTTGGTGTTACTAACCAAAACATTCAGACATTGCCAGCTTGGTGTTACTAACCAAAACATTCTGACATTGCCAGCTTGGTGTTGCTAACCAAAACATTCTGACATTGCCAGCTTGGTGTTACTAACCAAAACATTCTGACATTGCCAGCTTGGTGTTGCTAACCAAAACATTCAGACATTGCCAGCTTGGTGTTGCAAACCAAAACATTCTGACATTGCCAGCTTGGTGTTGCTAACCAAAACATTCTGACATTGCCAGCTTGGTGTTGCTAACCAAAACATTCTGACATTGCCAGCTTGGTGGTATTAACCAAAACATTCAGACATTGCAAGCTTGGTGTTGCAAACCAAAACATTCTGACATTGCAAAACATTCTGACATTGCCAGCTTGGTGTTGCTAACCAAAACATTTCATTGCCAGCATTGCCAAAACATTCTGACATTGCCAGCAAACCAAAACATTCTGACGTTGCCAGCTTGGTGTTGCTAACCAAAACATTCTGACATTGCCAGCTTGGTGTTGCTAACCAAAACATTCAGACATTGCCAGCTTGGTGGTATAACCAAAACATTCAGACATTGCAAGCTTGGTGTTGCAAACCAAAACATTCTGACGTTGCCAGCTTGGTGTTACTAACCAAAACATTCTGACATTGCCAGCTTGGTGTTGCTAACCAAAACATTCTGACATTGCCAGCTTGGTGTTGCTATCCAAAACATTCTGACATTGCCAACTTGGTGTTGCTAACCAAAACATTCTGTTATTGCCAGCTTGGTGTTGCTAACCAAAACATTCTGACATTGCCAGCTTGGTGTTGATAACCAATACGCAGGTCAATCCCTAAACACAAGTTAATGAGGCATTTGACGTCATTCTCTTCAAGACGAGCCCTGCTAACCAGATCATTTTCACGAATTGTAATTTTATGTTGGGATAGGTACTGTACCTCAAATTCAGCTTGAAATGAAATCTGTTCGAGTAGGGTTCTTTTTAAAGAAGTCCTCATTTAAAATGCGTTAATCATGGAAAAATAACAACTTTATATAGATTTTTTGTCAGTTTTTGGGTAGTTTTGCCCCCAAAGAAAGTAAATTGATTTTTAGGAATTAAAAATAGGTTAAAACGTGCCTTGCTGCTCCTACTGGTTTGGTCAATTTTTGAAATTTTACGTGAGGTTTATTCAGAAAGTTTATAGGAATCCCCACATTCTAATATCAAAAACAGTTTGTCGTTAAAACGTTTAGGGGGTTTAAAAGCAAAAGTGTCCATTTCTCCCTAATTTTTAAAGTTTTTATTATTACTGAGGACTGTTGTGTGAGCTTATAGTCTTCCTTCACAGTAGTGGATGTATATCATACTTTAAATGGTAATTTCTAGCTGAAAAGGTTTAATTTTGAAAGTTTAATGGTACTGTTAGAGCCTAATGTTGACCTAAGACAGATTTTATTTTCAATTTGGAGTTCAAGCTGCGTGTTTTAGCAGTAGATCTGTTTTTTTTTTCATGCCATGCATGCTTCTTAAATTTTGATTTATTATTTTTGAGTCTAGGCCCAATTTCGTAATCTATTTTTGGGGATGTCACTCTGTATGCTTTAATTAATTTACATAATAAATTCATCCATATCATGGATTCATTTAGATCATGGATCATAAATTGCACTTAAAATCCTGAGTTCATCATGGTCATATCCTTCACTGAGTGTAGGACAGGCTCATTGCATATGTTAAGCTAGCTAGGCTTGCAACACTCATAATCATGACTCTACGTGGGTATGTGTAGTTCAGGTGGGTATGCTATTTGCATCTCAATCTGGGTGGTGTTTTTGTTCGGTGATATGTATACACCAATAGCAGTAGTGCATTTGCCATAATTACACTGGCCTAGGAATAGGTATAGGTCTGTATTTGCCATGTTCCTGACTGGTTTGGCAGGTTTGAGATCAAATATTATTTGGAAGATATGTAAAAGGAAATTCTACATCGCATACTCAAAAATCACTTTGTTGTGAGAATGATTACCCACATAGCATGGGAGAAATTCATGGGGTAATTTTTTTCAATTTTGTATATTCTTTTTGTCTGTAAATTTCATCCTTTTTTTCAATCAATGATAATAAGTTTAAAACACGAATTAGCATAATTATGGAACCTTAAACTAAACGTTATGCAAATATGACTATCATTTATACATTCCTTAACCATGAAATAAGCTGGCACGGTTTTGCCCCAAAGTGAAACCGGTTTTTCACCCGTAATGTAAACAAGCTTTGAACATAAAGTGCATTATCGTAAATATAACTGCACTGTCATAAGATAGCTGCTAACGATGTTTGTATCACATTACTTTTTGGAAATAATGTTAAAAATAATAACAGAGGCATTAATAAATCAAATGTATTAATAAACTTTAATGTTGTTTCCATGTAAAGTGATTTTATTACCCCATTTGTCTCTCAAATGATGCCAATTTTACCCCTTTGTAAGTCTAGGTCCGAAAGGCAATAATTAAACAGGTCCCGATGTCCCAAACGCAGTCACGTAAAACAGTTGTAAAAAGGCTGTGTTGACAGGCCATCTATATGCCCTTATTTGCTCACAATTTCTAATTCATAGTTATGATTTCAATTTTCTTTCGTATAAAAAGAAAAGAAATTTGTGGATAATTGTAAAACAGATAATTTAAGCTTCTAAATGCATCATCTTACAGTGCAATGCTAGGCATCGTATACTTGATCACGCAGTACAATTGTTGCTGATTTGCACATAGCCTACGGCGGAAAAATCTTACAGTTCAGATTCTACCCACTTGATACCTAATGTTTCTTTGAAATATTAACCATAGCCAGGCCCTGGCTCCTATTTGAAAAAAAATAATAGTTCAACCAAAAAATCCTCATACCTCTTGTTATTTTTCAAGTTCAATAATCATTCTTGCTATGCTTTTACTTTAAATAGGCCATTATGCATTGGAGGCAATTTCTATTATACTAAAAGCCACCAAAGGTTCCCGTCCTATAGCCTTACAGTACCGATGCGAGTAGTTTGACAATTGCACCGGTAAGTTTAATGCTGGTAACGTGCTGGTAAGCAGCTGGTAAAGCGCCAGTAAAGCACCAGTAAAGCTGCTGGTAAAGCGCCAAAAAAATTCATTCTTGAAGCCAAAAACGTGGTATTGGTTTTCATGCAACTTGCGATTTAATTTTTGAATACAAAGATACTATTCACGAGGGTTATTTCCAATCACAACTCTCATTTCTTTTAGTAAGGAAAGTCCTCGCTCTACTGTGTGTAATATCGAACGTCGTCTGCACATGTACCGTACCTGCACATTTCACTCATAGTCTTTAGTTCAGATAACACTTTTAAACTCCTGCAAATTGCCATTTTAAGCAAAATTAGGTATTTCATTTCCCATGTCTTTTTAAAGGACACAATTCAGCCCACAATAAATTGGTAGCGACGATGCAGAATGTACCATGGAGATTTACAATCATTATTTATTTTCAAAAAGTTCAACAAAAACTCCAACAAAAAAAAAGTAAGGACTCATGGACCCAATGCAACTTGCGTCACTATTATTGGGGCAGGTGTGACCATTTTTTAATAAATCATCATATGAAAATTAAATAAATTAATAAAAACTAAAACTAAAATGATAAGCAAAATAAGAAGGATTGGCGAAATAAAAATAAACAACATTAACTTACTGAGAATTCCATGTTTTATTACGAAATATATAGTATTCCAAACAGTCTGGTAAAATTTTAACTCTTAAATATGTCCACCAAAATATAAGGAAATGTTGTCAAAAACTTTGTAATATGTAGTTCCATATACAGTAAAAGTGAAACACAAAAGAAAAGAATAGAAGAAATAACAAAATGATAACAAATACAATTCTAAATTAAGCATCTTCGCTCAGTGTTTGTAACAGACTTCCAATGTTGTAAAGAACGCATCAAAATCTATTTCCGAAAGTTAAAAATCAGCGACGTAAGTATTACAGAAACAAATTTGTTGCTTCCACTATTTGATAAGCCTAAGGTGCAGAGGAATTATTTCTTATAAATTAGATATTAGAGCGAAAATGTCTTTCCTACCAACATAAATATTATAATTTTCACCTGAAACTTACAACATTAAACTCTTAACATTAATCCCTCTGAAACACATACCGCAAAAACACAGCAAACTTCTAAAGAATCATAAATAATGACTCTGCCCCATTCCCAGGCACCTTTGACAGATTTGTTTACAAATTGACACCAGCTGCATCTGGACTTTGGCCTAGTGTGATCCAATTAATTAAGATTGGCACATTTAAAGGGAAATACTTACAAAGGTATATGCCCCTCCCAATTTCATGCATTTTGTATTCCAAATACTAGAAATCTAAAAACATAAACTGGAGTTTATGTTTTAAGTTTTTGAGGTTATGAGTTAAGGACGGGGGATCACAGCGGCTAAAAGTGATTTGGAGGGATACTCCAGAGCGATTCCTTCTTCTACATGTTTAATTAAAAATCATCAGGCTATTAAAATTAGGATGGGGGCATTCTCCTTTATGAAAACATAATTTGGTACAAGAATTACGACAGCAAGAAGGGGGCGGCGGGGCGAAGGAGTGGATCTTTATTATGATCCCTAGCTCGTTTGCAAGTTTGAAGAGACAAACTGGGATCATTAAACTATTAAATTTGGGGTGGAGGCATTCTCTTTTATGAAACATAATTTTGTAGATCATATTATCCCCTCCCCCATTTTCTTAATATCTCCACAAAAAATGAAAGTATTACGAATAGGGAAAAGGGGTGGGATAGGGGCGGGGTGGGGTAGGGGCAGGGTGGGCGGTAGTGCCATGGTTCTTTGTTAAGGTTTTACCCGCTTCCAGGTTTCAAACAGCAAATTGGATCGCCAAACCATTGAATTTGAAATGGGGGAGTTTCTTTTACTGTAAAAACATATTTGGTATATGATATTGTCCCCTCCCCATCCCCATTTTCATGATTTATTTCCCCAAATGAAGTCTAAGGCATTGCCTTCATCATCCCTCTCCTGTGCTCAGTAAATTTTCTCATATTTCTCACTTCACAAAATGCTAGATGTTCATTCCCCTCCCGGTTTTATATTTGTTGTCTTTTTTATGGATATCCTCCATTTTAAATGTTTACATAAATGTGTCATGCAATTAAACATGTCTTTCAACAACTTAGCACTGCTGGCCGATTCCTGGAAACCTGGCGCCAGGTTATAAACCACCCAGAAGTAACATGTGAAGGGGGATGCGGGTGGACATATCATAGAGAAAATTTTTGTTGTTGTTTTTCTCACACAATTTTAATAATTTGGGGTTGAAAATTAGGAATTTCACATAATAGAATTTATACTGATGCTATGTCCCATGTGATGTGTGGTATAATTTACTATTATACATTAGCTTGGCGGCCATTAACTGGGGCGACAGCTCCCTGCTCGGAAGGAATGTACCACTGTTTTATGGAAGTTATTTCATTCTTTGTTATTTGCAAAGTTGGAAGATGGAAGTAAAACATACGTCTTCAAAACAAGAAAATAGCATTTGTTTGCAGTTTTACAGCTTTTATATTTTTTTGTTTTCTTTTACTTTTCATGATGGAGAAGTTCTGAACAAAAATTTTTTATCTTTGGAAACATGTTTTAGGTTTAACACAATTTTGTTTTGGACAAGGACTTAATATTCGGAAAAATAACTGAGATCCGAGTAAGTTGATGTTGTTAATTTCGTTCTGTATTCTCCCATACTTTTTAATGCGCTTTGTACATATTTTCACATAATTTTAAAGTCCTAACAAGTTGCCAATCGCTGCAATAAACATTGTGAAGCATTTTCTGTCTCATTTAATTGGGTCTTTTGAGGTTGGGAAACAATTTGCTAACCTTTTAACTTGACATGCTTTTAAAATATTATGTGGATTTTCATGAGCAATCAAGAAATGAATTAAGAAAATCACACAATTTTGGGATGTGTTATAAACGCTAAATTCGTTTTAGAGAACACGAAGTACAGCCGTACCACACTTTGTTTAAACTGCCAAAACTCAATTATATCGCAGTGGTGATGGCACAAAACTTCTTGTTTAAAATTGTTGGTTATATCTATTTCACTGAGATAGAATTTACATACACAAATGTAGGCTACAAAATGTTGGAATTATAAATAACAGACTAGAACGGTAAATACCCGTCATGGTTCGCATGCCCATGCAAATTGACACTTATATTATATGACCCGCCAATTAAAAAAATGGCATCTCACAGTAAGTCCCACATGGCATCCTATGTACCACATGGCATCTCACCCCATGTCCCACACAGCATCCCACATGGCATCCTACATGGCATTCCATTATATGTCCCACAGGGCATTCCACCATATCTCCCACATGGCAAACCACCATACAGTGTCTCACATGGCATTCCACCATATGTCCCACATGGCATTCCACCCTATGTCCCACATGGCATTCCACCCTATGTCCCACATGGCATCCCACGCTATTACCCACATGGATCCCATCCTACATGTGTCCCACATTAATCCAACCATATGTACCACATGACATCCTTCCCTATGTCCCACATGGCATCCCTCCCTGTGCCCCACATCAGTGGCTTCCCACCTGATGTTCCACATAGCATCCCATCATATGTTCCACATGGTATCCCTCCTTTTGTCCCAATGACATTTTACTTAATGTCCCACATGGCATCACATCCCATGTCCCACATTTTATGTCCCCATGGCCTCCTACCCTATGTCCCACGTAGTTGTCTACCCTATGTCACACATGGCATCCTACCTTATGTCACACATGGCATCCCAACCTGTCACACTCTGTGTTACTCGTGGCATCCCACCATGTCCCACATGGTATTCTACCCTGTTCCACATGGCATCCCACCCCATGTCCCACATGACATCCCATTCCATGTCCCACATGGTATCCCACCCCATGTCCCACATGACATCCCATAGGCTCCATAAGAAGTCTCATCCTAGCTATCACAGTCCCTGATTGAGCATACTATGTATGAAAGTGTCAGTTCATATAATAAACTTATATGCAAATGACTTGTTGAAATGGGATGGGACGCCATGTCCCACATGACATCCCATGTCCCACATGACATTCCATCCTATGGCAATCCACCCTATGTCCTGCATGGCATTCCACCACATATCCTACGTGGCATTCCACCCTGTTCCACATGGCATCCCACCCCATGTCCCACATGGCATCCCACCCCATGTCCCACATGGCATCCCACCCCATGTCCCACATGGCATCCCACATGACATTCCACCCTATGTCTGACATGACATCCCATAAGCTCCATAAGAAGTCAGAACCTTGCTATCACAGTCCCTGATTGAGCATACTATGTATTGAAGTGTCAGTTCATATAATAATTTATATGCAAATGAGTTGTTGAATAAGAAAAAAAGGTGGAGTCAAATAATTATGCCTGATTATAGCCCTTGGTGTATACAACATGGTAAATATTTAATCATATGTCCTTCATGGCCCCTATCCATGTCCCACATGGCATCCTTCCCTATGTTTATATGCAATCACATCCTGTCACACTTCCAGACTAAGCATATTAAATAAAAAAGTCTGGCAGGTCATATTACTGTAGCAACTTTATGCAAATGAGCACAATAATATAGGTGGAGTTTAAAAAATCATGCCTGATACAACTGTTGGTACCCAAATATTTTGAAGAATTTTAAGGATTTTAAATCTCAAGTACTACAAGAGAGACTGAAGATCTCTGAAGAAAATTGAAAAATTATATCATTTTACAGTTATCTTCTAAGAAAATATCAAATGTTTTGTAGACTTTTTAAGGAAACTAGTCTTCAATCTTATCTTAAGTATCTAAGGATTTTAAAAGAGACTGAAGATCTCTGAAGAAAATTGAAAAATTTTAACATTTTATAAGGAAACTAGTTTTAATCCTTATCTAAGAATATCTTCCATAAGAAAGAAACTTTAACTTTTTCTGAGGATTCTGAAGAAACTTTAACATTTTCTGAGGAATTCTTAATAAACTTTAACATTTCTGAGGAAATCTCAGGAACAGACAGCCGGACGGACAGCCGGACGGACGGACGTAATCGCCATTACATAGGTTCGCATAATGCTACGCATGCGAACCAAAAAGGAAAGAAAGTACAAGCAATATTGCACTAACAACTAAAAATAATCTGCACATTGAAGAGGAAAACACTAAACTGGAAGGAGACTAGAAGAGCAGAAACTTTAATTTCCATAGGGGAGGGATCGTTATAATTTCGGTTCAAGCTCATTTTAATTAAGATTTGTCGTTATTTTCTTGATATGAACGCATAATGTATTAAATTCTTTAATATGAAATTAAAATTACATGAATTTCATTATTATCTCGATTGTGATGTTCTAGTAATATTCCGATGTGATGTTCTATATCATTCTGACATACTTCAAATAAAGGGATTAGGAATGTGGTCAGGGAATATTAGCCCGGAAAGAAGAAGCAATTACATAGCATCATCGAACCCGTTATAATTACAGGTACATTAATTACTGCACATTGAAGAGGAAAACATTTGGAAGAACACTAGAAGAGCAAAAACTTTGAAAAAAATTTCTATATAAGGGGAATGGGGATTATAATTTACACGTAGCATGTTTAAGCTCATTTTAATTAAACATTCTCAATGTTCTAGTTATTATTGATTGATTCTGCATAAATATCACATATTTTCAATACATGAATTTCATTATTATTGATTGACATAAATAATATATATCAAAAGATGCTACAAAAAACATGTTGACACAAAGCACAAACTTTCTTTTCATTGAAATAAAACAGATTTGTTCCATCTTTTGGTAATTTTTTTGTAGTGATTTGGTTCTTTTTTATACTTCCGGTTTTTCGTTTTTTATCAAATATGAATCAAACCGGAACCGCGGTTTCGAGAAACCGGTTTTAGTTAAAAGTAAACTGTGCAAGCTTACCATGAAATCATCGTCGGCAAATGGCATGTTTAAACTCATTATATATTTAATAAATCCAAGTGGGCGTGAATATGTACAGAAGAAAAGGAACGACTTTTTAGAGTTTGGGGATTGACTATACATGAATCAATGAGAAATTGTTGCTCACTGGAAGATCATTACAAACAAGCAATTAAACTGCAATTAGAATTAAAGTTGACTTACCTAGAAGATGATTGTGAGAAGTTTCCTCCATCTAAAAGTCTTAATTTTACAAAGAGCACTGCGTTGACAAGAGGCACTGAAGACAGTTCCACCAACTCAAAATTCACCTGAAATTTAAACTTCTTCTTCTTCATTATGAAAGACGTCATAGGTTTTTTTTTTTTACAACAGCTTCTTCTTTGTCTCAGAAGTTGTTTATTCCCATTGTGAGATAATTTCACTTCACAAAAATAAACAGAAACGCAACCACACCAATGCAAGCACAACTTCGGAATTCTTATGGTCTTGTAAGTTTCCCTAAGAGAAAAAAGAAAATAAGTATTCAGTTACTGTAATATAGTTGTCATATATAGTATATGACAACATAAATTCTCTATCTAAAACTAATTATTTTATAAAAGAAAGTACCCTATGCAAAGTAATTCTGTCTACTTATAGTATACACTCTCAAGTACAAATGTCTGATGAGTGTACAGTGTTATAAGCACTACCTTGTACAGTAACAGTAGCGGGGATTGGACCCAGGATGCCAAATTGGAAAGTCAAAGCTTTAATGCCCTGCTAAAGATGTATCTTTATTAAAAGTAAAGATTACAATGGGAAGTTGAAGCGTTAATGCACTGCTAAAGAGGTCTCTGTATTAAAAGTCTAGATTGGGAAGTCAAAGCTTTATTACACTGCTAAAGGTCTCATAATTAAAACTAAAGTCTAGATTGGGAAGTCAAAGCTTTAATGTGCTGCTAAAGATGTCTCTGTATTAAATAAAGTCTACATTGGGAAGTCAAAGCTTTAATGCACTGCTAAAGATGTCTCTGTATTAAAAGAAAGGTCTACATTGGAAAGTCAAAGCTTTAATGTGCTGCTAAAGAGGTCTCTGCATTAAAATAAAGTCTACACTGGGAAGTCAAAGCTTTAATGCACTGCTAAAGATGTCTCTGTATTAAAGTAAAGTCTACACTGGAAAGTCAAAGCTTTAATGCACTGCTAAAGATGTCTCTGTATTAAAGTAAAGTCTACATTGGAAGGTCAAAGCTTTAATGTGCTGCTAAAGATGTCTCTGTTTTAAAAGTAAAGTCTATATTGGAAAGTCAAAGCTTTAATGCACTACTAATGATGTCTCTGTATCAAAGTAAAGTCTACATTGGGAAGTCAAAGCTTTAATGTGTTGCTAAAGATGTCTCTGTATTGAAAGTAAAGTCTACATTGGGAAGTCAAAGCTTTAATGTGCTGCTAAAGAGGTCTCTGTATTAACAGTAAAGTCAATATTGAGAAGTCAAAGCTTTAATGCACTACTAAAGTCTCTGTTTTAAAGTAGTCTACATTGGGAAGTCAAAGCTTTAATGCACTACTAATGATGTCTCTGTATTAAAGTAGTCTACATTGGGAAGTCAAAGCTTTAATGTGCTGCTAAAGAGGTGTCTGTGTTAAAAGTAAAGTCTAGATTGGGAAGTCAAAGCTCTAATGCACTACTAAAGTCTCTGTATTAAAGTAGTCTACATTAGGAAGTCAAAGGCTTTAATGTGCTGCTAAAGACATCTCTACATTAAAAGTTAAGATAAGATTGGGAAGTCAAAGCTTTAATATGCTGCTAAAGAGGTCTCTGTATTAAAAGTAAAGTCTAGATTGGGAAGTCAAAGGAAGTCAAAGCTTTTTAAAAGTCTACACTGGGAAGTCAAAGCTTTAAAATGCTGCTAAAGCTGCTAAAGACATCTCTACATTAAAAGTTAAGATAAGATTGGGAAGTCAAAGTCTCTTTATTAGAAAGTCAAAGCTTTCTACACTGGGAAGTCAAAGCTTTAAAATGCACTGCTAAAGATGTCTCTGTATTAAAGGATTAGTTCAGTAATCAAGCATGTCCATCTTGTATGAAAAAGAACTTCTAAAGAAACAATATGGTAAAGAAAGCATTTATAAATCTTATTCCGTTAAGGAGATATTCAAGTTTAAAGTTTGGTGTCATTTCTGTAGAAATGACTGAAATCAGAACTAGTTCTGATGTCATAGCTTCAGATTCCTTAAAGTCCTTATGTATTTTAAAGAATGTTTTTTTTTTTTCACTGTTTAAATTATTTTTCCTCCAAAAATTCTTCTTTTCTGTATTAAAGGATTAGTTCAGTAATCTCTTATAAATCTCAATGATTTCTACCCTGAATGCCACTGATACTTTATGCTTCAATATTTACAGCCCATGATATTTGACCTTTGACATATATTGTCATATGCCACAGATATGCCAGCAAACTGTTCAACTTTCCTGTATAAACTGCTTAAGGACTGCCTTGAATCACTTCTCCCTGTGCTTATAATAATGGTGAATTTATCTCTCAGAGATGGTGCAGTACATAATAGTTGAAAAAATGCAACTATTGTCCCTCTGCTAAAGAAGGCAGGATTGGAGTGTTCATTTTCCAACTACAGACCTGTGAGTAATTTGACTTTCGTATCAAAATTGGTCGGGCGGGCGGTACTTGACCAGATTGTTTCTCACTGCTCATAACATGCTCCCCTTCCAGATTGTCAGTCTGCTTACAGAAAAAACTACTCCACAGAGACTTCCTTGATAAAAATTCACAGCGTTATTATGTTAAATATGGACAAAAAACGATGCACACTTGTTATTGTTGGATCCGAGTGCAGCATTTGATACAGTAGACCACAGCACTCTCCTCAACACACTTCACTTCCAGTTTGGAATTGCTGGTGACACCCAACAATGGCTCATATCCTATCTATCGCCTAGAAAGCAACATGTTTTTGTTAAAGGCGCTAGATCCAAAAACTTTCTGTTGGACTGTGGCGTACCTCAAGGCAGCTGCTTGGGTCCCATATTATTCTTGTCTTATGTTTCTCAACTCTTCAGTATTGTGTCAAAGCATATCCCACAAGCCCATAGCTATGCTGATAATACTCAGCTTTACTGCTCATTCACTGCCGGCTCTATCTCAGAGAAAGAGACAGTCGGGGCAATGCAATCTCTTATTACTGAAATAAGGTCTTGGATGGTCAAGAATAATCTCATGATCAATGACTCCAAGACTGAATTTCTTCTAATTGGCACTCGTCAGCAATTAGCTAAAGCTGGAGTCCAATCCACCAAAGTTGATGATGCTGTAATAAAACCATCTGTTGGTGTAAAAAATTTGGGAGTATATTTTGACAATCACATGTCTTTCATTTCGGGGAAAGTTTGTTCCAAAGCTTATCACGGTCTTTATAACATTCGTCAGATTGCCAAATATCTTAATGTAGATTCCATAAAAACCCTCATTATTGTTTTTGTTATAAGTCACATTGATTATTGTAATTCACTTCTTGTTGGACTACCTGATTATCAACTTTACAGAATTCAAAGAATACTATAATGGTGCTGCTCGGTTGATTTTCAGACAACCAAAATTTTCTCACATTAATGCTGTTTTAAAGTCCCTTCACTGGTTACCAGTCAAACACAGAATTGACTTTAAAATCATTTTACAACTTTTCAAGTGCATTAAAGGCCTTGCTCCAAAATATTTATGTGAAATGGTAGTTGAAAAACCACCCCGCTATGAGTTTCGTTTCAAGTCCCTATTTGTTCCCCGTATTAAGCATAAAACTCTTGGCAAAAGGGCTTTGCTTATAAAGGTCCTTGCTTGTGGAATTCACTCCCAACTGAACTCAAATGTATTGATAATGTATCCCTGACTTCCTTCAAAACTAAGCTTAAAACTTTTTTGTTTAAAAAGACATTAAATCTAATGTGCAGCTAGATCCATTGTATTTCTATTTATGTTGTCATTTCTGTATCCCTATTTTTGTTTTCGTATCTAATTTCCTTGTATGTAAAGCGCTTTTGAATGTTTTACAAAATTAGCTCTATATAAATGTATGTAGTATTATCATTATTAATATTATCATGAACTATCAAACTATGATGTGCATGCTGCTAGCATACCCACATTGCTAACTTTGGGAATTCCAGTTGTAGAGTACAACGTTGCTCAAAGTATTTATGTTGCTGCTGGGAATAGTTAAAGTGGGATTCTTGTACACGTGGTAAACATTTCAATAGAAAATTTGTACTAGTATTATACATATGCAATTAAACTAACTTTTGACCAATAGTTATGCCTTTGATAAGATGCAATTAAACAGTGCACCACGCTGGTTATTTTGACCAATGTCTGTCAACCTGTGTTCTCGTTGAACACGCGTGATAGCATTTGATAAGATACGCAGGGGGAAATCATTGTAATTGTGTGTTCATCTCTCTCTCTCTCTCTCTCTATTGACACAGGTGCAAAGTTAACTATGATCTCAAAGTTTCTTTTTAGTAACTCTGGCTTTCCTATATAACCTCCAAATGTTACAAAAATTAGATTACCTTGCAGCTAGGATGTTCAAAAACCTGATAAGCTGGTTTCTAAGGATGGTTTTTTGACGAAATTGACTAAAAACAGTTGAATAACATGAGATTCACGTAACTGAACTAACCAAATGTACAATGTGGGTTGATGTGAGTGTGAGTTGATGTGAGTGTACTCATGTAATCTAAGAGAAACAGAACCCCCAGCTATTCTAAAGAATCTACCTTTGCACATGTTGCGCAAAGATTTCCTTATTTGTTTGTCTTTTCTTTAAGTGTGCTTACCAGAAAAAAGCATGCAATTGCAATCCACGCTCATTAAAGCCAGTGGCGTAACTAGTGCCCTACGGGCCAAAGAGCGAGTGGGACCCTATGGTTTAATGATATAATGGTATTTACAGGCCCCTTAGGGCCAAGGCCGGGGGGAAGCTTCCCTCCCTGCCCCACACCCCCCCCCCCTTTTAGTTATACCACTAATCGCAGCATATTTTCACTGTATGCTGTCAGACATTTTAAAATGCACCCGCCCAATCGATCATGCACATTCATAAAGATGCATTACTATGCATGACACTGCGTATTATCGTTTTTAATGTATCCGAAAACAAAATGGGTTGGAATTTTATTTACTTACTCATTTTTAGTCAAGTTTACTCAATTTTACACAAGACAGCAGGTGAGGGCGATGGGGCGGTATTAAACTGGAGGGTCGGTGCTGTCTATCATCTGCAGAATTTTTTAAAGCATGTCAAGCTAAAAGGTTAGCAAAGCTCTTTTCAAACCTCAGAAATAAAACAGAAAAGAATGTGCACTGTTTATTGCAGTGATTGGCAACTTGTTCAGACTTAAAGTTACGGGTAGGGTTGCAAAGTGCACATGAAAAAGTAAATATGAATGGAAGAATATGGAACAAATTAAACAAGATTGCAAATTACTCAAATTTCAGATAATATTCTAAATATTTAATCCTGGTCCAAAAAATAGTTTCAAACTTTAACATGTACAAACACTCATCCAAATATAAAGAAATATATTGTTCAGAACTTCTCCAGCACAGAAAATAAAAGAAAGCCAAAAAAATAAAATCTGTACATCTGCAAACGCTATTTCCTTGTTGTATAAACATATGTTCCACTTCTGTCTTCCAACTTTTGCAAATAACATAACCATCAAAATGCAAAAACTTTCAGAAACCAGCGGTACATTCCTTCCAAGACAAACACCGATAACCAGCTGTAAAGTTAATGTAGCTGTTACAAGTAACATATCCCTGTTTTATATACCACATATCACATTGATAAATACCATTATGTGAAAACCCTACTTTTTAACGCCAAATCATAAGAATTGAGTCAGAAAAACCAACAAAATTTCTCTTTCATGATTTGCCACCCATCTGATCCCCTTCATAAGTGAGGCAATTGCCAGAAATACACCATTTTACTTCTGGGTGGTTTTTAACACAGTGTCAGGTTTCCAGGAATTTATCATCCACGCAGTGCAAGTTGTTGAAAGACATTATGTTTGATTGACACTTTTATGTAAACCTTCAAATTTGAGCAAAAAGACATACAATATCAAATATGGGAGGGGGAATAGACATCTAGCATTTTGTGAAGTGAAGAAATATACTGAGCACGGAGAGGGGTGATGAGGTCATCGTTAGACTTCATTTTTCGGAAAACAAATTAAGAAAATGGACCAGAGCCAAAAGGTTTTGTGGTTCCGCTTTTTTTTTTCATATACAGATTGATTTGCAAGTTTTTATCAATTGTCATGTCTTTGTATATCATAAAATATTTGTTCATAATATTCAAACATAAGCCACACCCACCATGCAGATCAATGAAAAGGTTAACAACATTAGCATTTGCACAATAACTAACATTATCATAGCAAGAATGATGCAAAAGTGGTTGCTCATTGATCCTATTTCAAAAATTTTTCAGTAACCCCACCTACTCATTAATATTCATGACATCACTACCACAACATTAGATTATATGCACAGACCATAAACCATCTGTACATGTACCACATATGGCATAAATCCGATATACCGTTCATGAGATATGGTGGTTATATCATTTAGCACTTTCACATATGATTAAAGGAATAGTTCAGTGGTCAAGCAAGTTTATCTTATATGAAAGAGGTTATCAAAAGAAACAAATTGGTGAAGAAAGCATTCAAAAATCTCATTCCATTAATGAGATATTTAGGATTAAAGCTCTGTCTACTCTGTGTAGAAATGACTGGTGTAGTAAGTCTACAATGGAAGGTTTTGTCTTCATCCTCACATTCTTATCAATTGTTAATGTATTTTTTAAAAAGTTTATTTAATTTGTTCACTATTTTAATTATTTTTCCTCCAAACTTTCTTCAGGTGGTATATTATAAATACCCTTGCCAGACTCAGTTTTACTACTTTTTTGACATATCCCAGAGATTTTAAGCCACAAATGTGCAGGACAAAATATGAAAGAATACATTTATAAAGACTTCGATGAATCTGAGGCTATGACATCACAACTAGTTTGATTTCAGTCCTTCTACACAAATGATACCAAACTTTAAACTTAAATATCTCCAGAATGGAATAAGATTGTTGAATGCTTTTTTCACTATTTAATTTCTTTTGAAGTCCTCTTTCATATGGGCAGAAGTTGCATTATAATTTTTGTTGGCATATTTGGTTATGACAAGCCCTTGATTTTAAGCGTGGTTTGCCAATTTGCCATCCTATGTACGGGGCACTGCGTAATGTACAGGACACTGCGGGCTAGCGAAGCTTACAACATTTGCCATGCTCCAGGCTTGCTTTTACACATACTGTACTGTACAACACAATACAGGAGGAGAGTAGAATCCTAGCTAATGATATCATTGACAATTGTTTGTTTGTTTGTTTGATGAGGGCCTAACAGCACCACCACAAGGAGGGTCAAATTGTGCCTAAAAGTCAGAAAGCTGAGATCGAGAGAAGAGGTGCATGGGTGAAAAAAAGCAAAGTAGAGAGAGGGGGTGGGAGAGGAGGACTAAATATGGTCGTAGAGGAAAAGGAAGGAGATAATTTGATCGGAAGGGTTTTTCTGGAAGAACTCAGCAATGGAGTTGTGGGGAGTAAGGGAAGCTCTGGGAAGGTTGTACAAAGGGCAAGCAAGATGGACTGTGAGGGTGCAATGGCAATTGTTGCAGAGGAGTTGGGGGAGCCAATAAGGAGGTGGGAGTGAGTGAGGTGGGTGTGACCTATTCTATGAACATTGTCAACATAAGAGAGGTTCTTGATGGTGGGCTTGATCAGAATGGTGGGCTGGATGACGTGGAGTTTCTTATCAATTCGGGAGTCCCATGAGGTTTGCCTGCAATCACGAACAAGGGAAGCGATAAGCAGTTTGATGTCAGAAAAAGTTTTGGGAAATGGGGTAAGGGGAAGGTTGAGGACAAGCTTAGCGGCTGCATCAGCCCCGTCATTGCCAGGGATGCCAACATGGCTGGGTATCCAGAAGAAAAAAATACTTTTCCTGCAGAGGGTGAACGAAAGGAGTTTTCGGAGGTGGGATGTGGACTTATCCCATTTAAGATTGAGTAAAGAAGTAAGGACAGCCTTGGAGTCGGAGAAGATGGCAAAGTGGCTGAGCGGAGAATACTCAATAAAGTTGAGAGCGAGAAGGATGGCCTTTGCCTCGGCTAAAAAGATGGACGAATAGTCGGGAAGCCTGCTACTGAGGGTGATGTCTTGGATGACTTGGATGACTGCAGCAGCAGCTGTCTTGTCGCCTTCCTAGGAGCCATCAGTATAGATGGAGGTGTAGTTTGAGAGTTGGTCTTTGATTTGGTTGTGGAGATTGATGAAGAGATTAGGGTGGGTTTGGGTTTTGTGATGAGTGGAGAGGCCCAGGTGGATAGGACGGGGGTGGCCTAAGGAGGAAAAGTGGGCCAGGAGAGTGGCGGGGTTGATGCCAAGATAGAGGAGGTCTGATTTAATGCGTAAGCTTAAAGGGAGGTGACAGGGTTTTAGTCCTATCGAAGGTGGAGGAACTGGGGTACCTAATGAGGTTGTAAACAGGGTTTTGGGTGTTGGTGAGGACTCTAAAAGCATAGGAGAGGCTAAGCTTTCTACAACTTAGCAGAAAGGGGGGTTCGTTGGCTTCAACATGAAGGCTGGTGATTGGGGAGGTCCTGTAGGCACCCAGACAAAGCCTGGGGGCTTCATTTTGGATGGTGTTGATGTGGTTGAGGTATGAGTTGTGAGCGACACAGTAGACAATATTGACGTAATCAAGCTTGGCACGAATGGTGAGCCTGAAGATTTTGAGGAGAGCATGGAGGTTCGCACCTTAAGTTGTGTTGAAGAGGAGGCGGAGAATGTTGAGGGAGCTGTTGCATTTCTGTTTTAGGTTGGTGATGTGTTGCTTGTAGGAGAGCTTAAGGTCTAGAGTTAAACCCAGAAACTTAGTGTGGTCAACTTTAGGGATGCGATTGCCAATAAGCATGAGGTTCAGGTTGGGGTAGAGGTTGTTGAAATGACAGAAGTGCATGCAGACTGTCTTGTCTTTGGAGAATTTAAAACCGTTATTGTTGCACCAGACTTGCAGCTGGTTGAGGCTGAGTTGGAGCCTATTTTTGACAAGAGGGAAGCTAGTAGAAGATGGTGAAGTCATCCACATAGAAGGCACATTTGATGTTGGGGCCAAGGTTGTCCGCGATGTCGTTTATGCTCAGGTTGAAGTTTGTTTGTTTGTTTAATGAGAGTTTAACGGCACTACAACAGCAAGGGTCAAATTGTGCCTGAGAGGTTAGATCATTCCAGAGGTAGGAAGGAAAGAAAACAGGGAAAGAATGAGAGAAACACGAGAACTAAAAGCCAGAAAGCTGGGATTGAGAGAGGAGGTATATGGGTGGAAAAATAATGTAGAGAGAGAGGGGGTGGGGAAAAACTTATAAATATGGTTGTAGAGGGAAGCATGATGAAGGAAGGGGATAATTTTATCCGGGGGATTTTTTTGGAAGAGCTTGGATACTGAGTTGTGGGCAGCGAGGGAAGCTCTGGGAAGGTTGTACAGGGGGCAAGCAAGGAGAATGTGATGGACTGTGAGGGTGCAATGGCAATGTTGCAGAGGGGTGGGGGAGCCAGTAAGGAGGTGGGAGTGAGTGAGGTGGGTGTCAGGTTGAAGAGAGTGGGAGGATGCTGCCCTGGGGGACGCCTTTTTTTGGGGGGGTAGGGGTTGGACAGGGTGTGGCCAATATGAGAGAAGTTTTGAAAAAAGATGGGGAGGTGGCCTCTTGAGTGCAATTGACAGCCTACATTCAAAACAACATCAAAACTTTCACATACAGTGTACATGTACAGTATATATACTGACTATATGTACTAGCCTATATGTGTTTATGTACAGTACTTGTACGGACATGTTGAATCATTCCGCCGATAGTCTCATAGGTGTGTCATTTTTCATTTTATTTCTGAGTAATTAAAAATCATTTTTCTGTGAAATAAAACTTTCAATCGCATCAGAGAGGTAAAATTCTCATTCAAGTTAATGAAAAACTGGCATAAAATTGTACATGTTATATCTAAAATTTACGACACAGGTACAACATGTGTCGTAAGATATTCAACCATAGCCTAATATACAACAATTTTGTCATTAACGCGAACCCTGCACATGAGATAGACTTGCTTGACCCCTGAAAACTCATCCTTTAAGCCAGCCAACCATGCATGTTAATAACATCTGTTAATAATATAAGCATGTACACAATAACCAACAATATTATCATGCCCATTATGAAACAAAATGGACATACAGTTGCTCACATATCCAATTTCAAAATTCTCACTTTAAGCCCCGCCCACTTATTAATATGCTTGGTATCACCACCAAAAACAGTAGGGTACATCTATAGACTATGAGCTATCTGTGTACCACACATGATGTTAATCCAGTTAATAGTTCTTAAGATACTGTACTATGTTTACAAGCTTTTCGTTTACAAAATCATATTAAGCCCCGCCCACCATGCCTTTTAATAAATTTCAACGTTTTCATACTATAAACACATCATAATTGTACCAAATATGAAACAAAACATCATGTGATTGTTAAAATATGAGATTTCCAGATATTCACATTAAGCCCTGCCTACTAATTAATATGCATGACATCACCACCAAAAACAATAGGGTACATCTATGGACCATGGGCTACATGTATAAGTATACTAAATATGACATTAATCCAGTGGTCTTAAGATATCGCATTTACGAGCTGGCGGTCACAAACATACACACACACACACGTACATGTACACACACACGCCATCATGACCGCATAGGTTCCTGATGCTATCGCATCGGAATCAAAATAGAGGAATGGACATCACTATTTACTAAATCATGTTCTCATAAAGGTGAATGCCCCCACCCAAAATTCAATGGTTTAGTGATTGCAATTTGTCATTTCAAACTTGTAGTAAGACCAGCCAAACATGAAAAATATGTCAAGAAAAAGTTTATTTCTGCATAATTTGTGAATGGAATGCATCATCCATGCTAGATGTATTTATCACAGGCTAGGACAAACTGTGAGGGTGGATGCCTTCGCTTAATTTGCATTTTACGGTCATTTAAGCAGCCAAAAAAGTCAAATGAGGTCAACCTGTGTATTTTGGGATTTCACGGAGTATAAATCTTATGGAAAGATCTATAAACGTGAACTTTTAAAATGATACATACGCATCTTTATTTCAGGAACAGCTAAACTTTCATATTACAGTGAGTACACAAACATGACATTACAGAACGCAAAAGTGTGATTTTCTCATAATCAGTGTATTTTAAGTGTTTTAACGTTACTAGTATCATGTTTTGCAAAGCCTTTTCAGAACTTTTAAAATCAGTTTTACATTTCCAAGACATTGAAGATTTGTGATTTTGTTTATAGGAGATATTGTACTTTTCCCATCCCTTAGCCCCTAAAAATGATAAGTCTTGTATGCTTTTTGAAATATATTACATACACCAGTCACTGCATGTCATTTTCACTTTGGGCAGCATTGATTGTTATAATAACAGGCATCCATACTAGATTAATCATTTACAGGCAAGGAAAGACAGTGAAGGTATGTGTAACCTTTGATTATGAGCGCGAAGCTCATAATCAAGGTCAACGTTCACGAAATGTAAATATTGCTAAATTTGTTACTTTATACATGCTTAGACGTCTTTTGTTGTATGTTTTGTGAAATGTGTCTGGATTTTGCTTCCAGAAAATATATATTCTATCAAGAAAATGTACTTTCATAATGCTTGATATATCCCTGGTATATTTTAATACAATTTGATTTTCTTATATTGGTACAAACAAAAGTATATGGCAGGTTGAAACACATAAGTGAACTCTCTGGAAATTATTATATTTTTATTATTTTTGACACCCACGTTTTCAGACAAACATATTTCAGAATCCTAAACAATCAATACATATTGCCATTGACAGAAAATTGATGACAATGATACCCTTGCCACTTCGATTAATCGCTTTATAGCCATTTCAAATTTAATACATGGGTCAGAAACACACAATCATCACAGCTGACCAGCCACTTATACTGCTATACAGCAGGGGCAAGGAGCTATTGTGGGCAAATCCCAAGTACATTAATGTAATTTTTCTGATGGGTGGACTTTCGAAAGCTATTTAGCAACATATTGAAAGTGCTGACCTTTATGACCTATGGACAGAATTAGGTGTTCTTTCAGCCAATAGTACTGAGAACATGTTGGATGACAAGCCTACTACCGTGCTGTGGGAGGACACCAAATTACATATGAAGCTCTGTGGCATCTAAAGTGGCATATGTTTCAATCATGGTTGGCCAGAAAAGGTCAACAAACAAATATTGAAGTTGCAGAACTACTGTAGCCCAAAATGTGACTGAAATTTTCAAGAAGAAAGGTGATGACCATAGGACAGAACTTTGTTGATTGGTTTGTCAATTATTTGATTATATGGGTGCGCAGAATGTCCAAACCCACTTAAAAGAGTTTAACAAGGAGTACCTGGACAACCCAACCTCCAAGTTGTGGTCAACATATATGAAAATGGTTGAGATCCTCATGGATTTCATCAGGTCTGAGAGGGATGGCAACTGGACTCTCTAACTAGAAGCATTTACAGCAATGTTGCCCTGGCTTACCAATTATGATCACACAAACTATGCTCGGTGGGGACCTGTTTATCTCGCAGACATGAAGCTTCTTGAAAAGACATCGCCGGAGGTCTAATAAATGGGAACTTCGCTTTAAAATGATCAAACAGGGACTTCTAACTAACTTTCAGCTAAACAGACATCTGAGTGGATGAACAGAGCATGTAAAATGCATAATTGCAATATTGACATAACAAAGAATGATCAAGCCAGAGACAAATTTTGTATCACACGATCACACAAGCAGTGAGATCTCTCTTCAACCTCCAAGATGATGAAGAAGAGACTCCTTTTATCCGTTCTAAAAAGTTTTCCATCGTGCATGGAACGCCATATTGATGACATAAAGAAACTTACCACTTTGCTCCAAGTCCATACCCCTTTGCCTGAAGGTGATGTGAAGATCCAAAGTCAGAGAATCAAATCATACCTCTGGTGTCACTGGCAACCGAAGACACTGCACCAAGTGAAGTTGTAAATGACTTAGTAATAGCAGAAGAATGCGGAAGGCATTACGAATATTAAGCAAGATTTAATAGAGGTAACTGGTGGATCTCATGATCCACTGGAAAAAAACATCGCTGGAAAACCCTTTCCTGACCTATACAAACATTTGTACCTCACAGCATGTGCAGAAAACTATCAAAGCTGACAGAAAGTTGTTGCAACGATTGCTTATTGTAGTTACAGCATGTTGATCTGAGGAAAAGATGGAAATCATGAAACATGAACTATCACCAATCCCAGCATCTCTTGCCAAAGTCGGAGGTCAGATGAGCCGACATCAACCTGTCAGTTACCAATATCCTTACCGCTGAACTTAATGTACCCTTTAAATTACCCATTTCTGACATGAAGACTTGTGTGATGATAGACTGTCACCTCCTCTATTGGAAATCCTCCCAGGTCTCAGACACTTGGTAACTGTGCCAAGTGTTTCTAAACAGTGTTACAAAACATTTTTGAAATAACGCAACAAGAGTTGATGTGGTATTTAATCACTACATTAGGGAACAGTCTATTAAGAAAGTGATCAGATTAAAGGGAATGAACAAGAAGAGGCCAATTCATAAGCAGATTAATGGACCAAAGTCTGGAACCAATTAATTGCTTTAGATTAAAACAAAGCTGTCTTGCAAATTTCTTAGCTGATGCCATCTTAAAGAGACGAAGTGATTTACTGCAGCATTATAAATTGGTAACGTGAGGCTAATTCTCCATTGCTACAGATGCAAGATCATCAAGAAGAGTGAACATCAGACTTCAGGGCAATCATGAAAAGGCTGACAAAAGGCTGATACTACATTCATGTGAGAGGCTGACACCAGGCCGATACTACATTCATGGGAGGCTGTTAATAAAGGATACCATAGGGGCGATAATCTGCAGACACAGATGTCATGCTGCTTTTAGTTAATTTTCTTTTAACAAAAGCAGCTGAAGTGTGGATGATCTCAGGAAGACAAAGGACACGGAAATGTTATTCAGTACACTCCATACCTAGGCAGCTTCAACAACATGTGCAGGATAACCTGCTCAGCTTCCATGCACTAACAGGGTGTGATACAACTTTTCTTTTAAGTCATGGACAAAAATCATGTTCAAAATCTTCAACAACCAGCCGCTCCTTGTAAAGGGAATTGTACCTGGTGGAGAACTGTCCAATATTCAAGAGTTTGTAAGCTGCCTGTGTAGAGCACCTGAGCAACAAACCATCAGTCTTACCAGGCTTCAACTGCTTGCTAAAGCAAAGGGCCTTGAAATGTTGCCACCTACAAGATACCATTAAACTTTACACTAAATGTACAAATTACCATGCACAAATTTGGCTACAAGCAGACCCAAGAAAACAGAGATATCTCACCTCTGGTTTCGAAGGAGTCTGGTTGCCTGAAAGCAATTCACTGGATATTTTTCTCCAGAGTTATACATAATTCATCAAAATAAAAAAAGGCAAAAAAGCTAAGGTATGCAAAATCTATCCCCCCAAAAAAACACTTTTAGACTTAGGTGACCTTTCAGCTTGAAAACGAAATTCTAATTAACATTCATGAGGTCATTGGTTTACACTTTATTTCTCATCCCAGTATAATGATGTATTCAATAAACAAATGAATTTTGGGTATAACAAAGGATACACTAAATAAAGTAAAAAAAATTGCATTGAATTCCAAAACGTACAAAATTTGGTTCAAACTGAACTTTTGACCTTAAAAATGTATGCATTTTCGATCTTATCTTGCTAATTAATGATATATCAAATATCGTGTTTTGAAAGTTTTAAATGAAACCTCCAATGAGGTTTAAACCTGTATAAAAGGCCAAATTGAGCAATTTTGACATTATGTGATTTTGACCTTGATTATGACCTTTGACCTTATAATCAAAGGTGGCATATATCTTCACTGTCTTACATATGAATGATTGATCGAGCAATAAAACCTATTACAATCAATAATGTTTAAACTAAAAATGA
Organism: Chiridota heheva; assembly: GCA_020152595.1. Classification (NCBI taxonomy): domain Eukaryota; kingdom Metazoa; phylum Echinodermata; class Holothuroidea; order Apodida; family Chiridotidae; genus Chiridota; species Chiridota heheva. Next base: position 552,596 of record JAIGNY010003616.1, read on the forward strand.
CATGTTTACTGGTGTACTTAACATGTTTCAAAAAGCACACAAGAATTTTACCTTTTTAAGGGCAGGGGATGGGGAAGTACAATGTCTTCTTTAACAAACTAGAACGGTAAATACTGTCATGGTTCACATGCCCATGCAAATTGACACCCATATCAGATGACCCAACCAATTACAAAAATGGCATCTAACACGTAGTCCCACATGGCATCAAATGTCCCACATCCCATCCCATCCCTTGTCCCACATCCCATCCCATCCCTTGTCCCACATCCAATCCCATCCCTTGTCCCACATGGTATTCCAACATATCTCTCACATGGCATCCCACCCCATGTCCCACATGACATCCCATCCCTTGTCCCACATGGCATTCTACCATATCTCCTACATGGCATTCCACCATATGTGCCACATTGCATTCTGCCATATGACCCACGTGGCATTCCACCATATGTCCTACATGGGCATACCATCCTATGACCCACATGGCATCCCACCCTATGTCCCACATTGATCCTTCCACATCCCACATAACATCCCACCCCATGCCCAACATGACATCCCATCCCATCCCATGTCCCAAATGACATCCCATTCCTTGTCCCACATGACATCCCATCCCATCCTCTGTCCCACATGGCATTCCACCATATCTTCCACATGGCATTCCCCCCATGGCATCCACCCATGGCATCACACCCCATGGTATGTCCCCCCATGGCATTCCACCCCATGGCATCCCACCCATGGCATCCCACCCCATGGCATCCCACCCCATGGCATCCCACCCCAAGGCATCCCACCCCATGGCATCCCACCCCATGGCATCCCACCCCATGGCATCCCACCCCATGTCCCACATGACATTCCACCCTGTCCTGCATGGCATTCCACCCTGTCCCACATGGCATTCCACCATGTATCCTACCCTGTTTCACATGGCATCCCACCTCATGTCCCATATGACATCCCATAGGCTCCATAAAAAGTCCTAGCTATCACAGTCCCTGATTGAGCGCACTATGTACAGTATGAAAGTCTTCTCAGTCATAATAACTTACTGTATATGGCAAATGACTAGTTGAATAAGAAAACCAGAACCAAAAGGTTTTGTGGTTCGGATGCTTTTTTTCATGCTGATTTGATTTTGTATTAACTGTTGTCATTGCATATCATGAAATATTTGAGATATTGTGTTTACAAGCTCTTTTAGCAAAATCATATTAAGCCCTGCCACTATGCATATTAATAAAACTCACTCTTTTAATAAAATGAACACATACAAACTAGCTAAAATCATAATATGAAACAAAACAGGCATGTGATTGTTAAAATATAAGCATTTCAAGATTTTCACATTAAGCCCTGCCTACTAATTAACATGTATGACATCACCAAAAACATTAGGACACTTCTACAGACCATGGACTATCTGTGTACCACATAGTCCATAGCTATATATATACAAAATATGAAATTAATCCAGTTTATTGTTCTTGCGATATCAAGGTATCAGCTCTTTTCAACAAAATCATGTTAAGCCCCGCCATTATGCATATTAATGGTTATGGTTATTGGTTTCACTGATAAACTTAGATATTTGAGAGATCTGAACTCTGTTATCTGTTAGTGCCTGATAACGTCATGATATCAATCACCTTCACTTCAGTTACTCTATCTGTTTGACGATATTCATTGGTTAATAATGAGTGTTTTAGTTATATGTACAGTACCGATGCGAGCAGTTTGACACCGGCGATATTTTTCGGCATTTTACTGGCGCTTAACCAGCCTTTCACTGGCGCTTTACACGCGGCTTTAACCGGCGCTTTACAGGCAAGTTTGAAAAAGACAAAATCGGGAGAAATTTTGTTCAGTTTCACAAGCCATCGCCACTGCAAAACAAATTATATTAGTGTCGTTATAATATCAAAACATTGCCGTGACCGTTCAGTTAAGTAATCAATGAAAGGTCTGAATTGAGTGAAAACGTTCGACAATATCAGAAACGCAATGGATGTTTGAAACACCATATCGAAGTTTTATTTGGGCTTACATCAACAGTATGTGAACATCACATCGGACTTTTCACATCGGAATATTATTAAAACATCACATGGAAATAAATAAATTCATTCATGAATTTAATAACGACAAGTCATAACTGGAAATAAAGTTTCTACTCTCCTTCGAGTTTAGTGTTTTCCTTTTCAAGGTGCAGATTATTTTTAGTTGCTAGTGCAATATTGCTTGTACTTTGTTCCTTTTCTGTTATTTTTAATTCCAACATTTTGTAACCTAAATTTGTGTAAGTAAATTTAATCTCGGTGAAATAGATACATGTATAACCAACAATTTTAAGCAAACATTTTTACCATATAATTGATCCATGGAATATTTCGAAAGCATGTCAAGCTAAAAAAGTTTAGCAAAACTGTCTTCCAAGCTCAGAAAATGCAATTCCTTAGACGAGACAGAAAAAGCTGCGCAATGTTTATTGCAGCAAACGGCAACTTGTTAGGACTTTAAAATTGCAGGAAAATATGTACAAAGTGCACTTGAAAAAAGTATGGAAGAATACACAACGAAATTAACAACATCAACTTACTCAGATATTTATATTCCGAATATCCTGGTTTGAAAAAATGTTTAAAACTTTAACAAAACAAGTTTCCAAAGATAAAGAAAATTTTATTGAAACTTTTCATCGTAGAAAATAAAAGAAAACAAAAATATAAAAGCTGTAAAACTGCAAACAAATGCTATTTCCTAGTTTTGAAAACATATATTCTACTTCCATCTTAGCACATAACAAAGAATGAAAAAAACTTTCATAAACCGGTGGTACATTCCTTCCGAGCAGGGACCTGTAGCCCCAGTTAATGGCCGCCAAGCTAATGTATAGCAAATTATTACCAGACATCGCATCAGTATAAATTCTATTTTTTAATTCAAAATAATTAGAACTGTGTCAGAAAAACAACAAAATATCTTGTTCAATGATATGCCGCCCGCGTCCCCCTTAACGTTTTACTACTTCTGGGTGGTTTAAAACCTGGTGACAGGTTTCCTCGAACTACTCGGCCAAGGGGCGCTAAGTTGTTGAAAGACATACTGCATGCATGACACTTTTATGTAAACATTTAAAATGGAGCAAAGCCGTTAAAAAAATATATATATATAAAAAAAGACAACAATACCAAAACCGGGAGGGGGAGTGGACATCTTGCATTTTGTGAAGCGAGAAATATGAGGAAATTCACTGATCACGGGAGAGGGATGATGGAAGCATCGCCTTATTCTCATTCAGAAAAACAAATGAAAATGGGGAGGGGGAAGGACAATATCATATACCAATTATGTTTTCACAGTAAAAAGAATTCCCCCACAAATTCAATGTTTGGTGATCAAATTTGCCGTTTGAAACCTGAAATGGGGAGATCTTAACAAAGAACTATGGCACTGCCACCCCCACCCCGCCCTTATCCACCCCTTCTTCCTATTCGTAATACTTCCATTTTTTTGTGGAGAAATTTAAGAAAATTGGGGAGGGGGCGATACGTTCTACAAAATTATGTTTTCGTAAAAGAGAATGCCCCCACCCTAAAATCAATAGTCCAACGATCCCAGTTTGTCGCTTCAACTTGCAAACGAGCTATGAGATCATAACAAAGATCCACTCCCCGCCGCCCTCGCTTTTCCCGCCCCCATCCGCCCCCTTCTTGCTGTCGTAATACTTTAATTTTTGTGGAGAAATTGGAGAGGGGACGAGATAATCTACCAACTTACTGTATATTTTCATAAAGGAGATAGCCTGATAATATTAAATAAAACATGTAGAAGAAAGAATCACTCTGGAGTACCCCTCCAAATCGCTATTAACCGCTGTGATCTCCGGTTTCTTATCCATAACCACTAAACTCAAGTTTATGTCTTTAGACTTCAAATATTTGGAATACAACATTAAAATCGGGAGGGGACATATACCTTTGTCAGTATTTCCCTTTAAATGTTAAAATCGTAAGTATTCCCCTTTAAATAAACCAATCCTAATTAATTGGACCGCCCTAGGCTGAAGTTCAGACGCAGCTGGGGTCAATTTGTAAACAAATCTGTCAAAGGTGCTAGGAATGGGGCAGCTGCATTATCTATGATTCTTTAGAATTTTGCAGTGTTTTTGCAGTATGTGTTTTCATAGAGATTATTGTTAATGGAGTTTGATGTTCGTAAGTTTTGAGTAAGAATTAGAATATATCTGTTGGAAAGAAAGACATTTTCGGACGATCTAATTTATAAAGAAATAATTGTGCACCCAGGCTTATCAAATAGTGGGATCAACATTTATGTTTCTGTTTATTTACGTCGCTGATTTCGAACTTTCGGACATAGATTTTGATGCATTCTTTTCAACATGGAGGTTTACACTGAGCAAAGAGTGCTTAGTTCAGAATTTTATTTGTTCTCATTTTATTATTTTTTCTAATCTTTTCTTTTACTTTCACTTTTACTGTATATGGAACTACATATTAACAAGTTTTTGACAACGTTTCTTAATATTTTGGTGGAAATATTTCACGAGTTAGAATTTTACTCGACTATTTGGAATACTATATATTTCGGAATAAAACATGGAAATCTCAGTAAGTTAAACTTGTTTATTTTTATTGCGCCGATCCTTTTTATTTCGCTTATCATTTTAGTTTTAGTTTATATCATTTTACTCAATTTTTATTTTATGATTTATTTCAAAAAACGGCCGTGCCCGCCCCGATAGTGCAGACAAGTTGCATTGCCACGTTTCCTTACTTTTCAGGTTGTAATTTTTTGTTGAACTTATTGAAAATAAATAATGATCGTAAATACCAATTTATTGTGGACTGATTTGTGTCCTTTGAAAAGACAAGGAAATGAAATACTTAATTTTGCACTCAGTTTGCATCTTAAAGAAATTTGCAGGTTACCAATTTATTGTAGACTGGGGACTTTCTGGCTTTTGTGCTTTCCTTTGAAAAGACATTGTCAAACTGAAACTGTACATGTTATGATTTTGTTTGATGAGAGTTTAACGGCACCACAACAGCAAGGTTCATGATGTAAAATCATTGAATTTCATTAACATGCATAGTGGGTGGGGCTTAATATGATTTTGTTTTGTAAACATAGTATCTCAAGAATGGTAAACTTATATTTGGTACACAGATAGCCCATGGTCTGTAGATATTTCCTATTTTTTTTTGGGGGGGGGGGGGGGTGATATCATGTGTTTTGATAAGTGGACAGGGTTTAAAGTGAAACTATTGAAAAAGTGATGAATGAGCAACTGTATACCAGTTTTGCATTATATTGGGCATAATAATTTTGTTGGTTATTGTGTACATGCTTATGTTATCAGCAGATGTCATTAATATGCATGGTGGGTGTGGCTTAATGTGAAAGTGCTGAATGATGTAAACACCATACTGTATCTCATTAACGATATACCAGATTCATACTATATACACAGATGGGTCATGGTCTGTACATACAGTATGTTCCAATGTTGTGGTAGTGATGTCATGAATATTATTAATGAGTAGGTGGCTGACAAGTTCTTGGAATAGAATAAATGAGCGACCTTTTTTCATCATACGTGCCATAGCAATGTTGTTAATTATTGTGCAAATGCTAATGTTGTCAACATTTGTATTGATCTGCATGGTGGGTGTGGCTTATGAATACATATCATGGAACAAATATCTTATGATGCAATAACGTGACAGTTAATACAAATTTTTCAAATCAATCAGCTTGTGAAAAAAAGCATCGGAACCACAAAACCTTTTGGTTCTAGTTGAGATATGAAATGAATAAAGGGAATATCAACACTACAAAAGAGAAGTTTCAGTTTGAATTATCATTTTTATGTATTACATGAAATACTATAGGAATATTCCTTTAATTACAGAATCATATGACCTTCCTGAATAACCCACCGACAGAAGTCCATATTAAACCATTTCCACCAAAGAATATCCCCAGGGCTTTATGGCACAAAACACCCACTTTTTTCTGTCCTGATTTATTTTTAAATAAAATGAATTACTTTGCCATGTTAGTGCTATGTCACTGCTCTTCAACAACTTTCATCAGGACTACTGTACTAGCTGAAGTTGAATCAATTATCAACTCCAGACCTCTCACTGACTTCTCATCAGACCCAAAGGATGAGGAGGCTCTTACTGAAAACCACCTGCTGTTGATGAAACAGGGGCCTGACACCCCTGTAAACATTGGAACCTACTACAGCCAAAGAAGGTGGCTGCAGGTGCAGTACCTTGCTTCTTTGTCGTAGAAGAGCTGGCGTACGGAATATCTTCCTCTCCTACAAAAACACTGTAAGTGGAATACTCCAAAAGAAAATGTCACTGTTGTTCTCCTAACCGATGAAACCACTCCTTGCAGAAGATGGCCTTTGGAGAGAGTGTCTAAGGTTTTCAAAAGTAGCGACAAGAGAGTGAGAAGTGTTAAGGTTCAGGTCCATAATAAACCACTAAAAAGACCAATAACAAAATTTTGCATTAAAAAGTAGAATTTATACTGATGTGATGTCCCGTGTGATGTGTGGTAATAATTTGCTATACATTAGCTTGGAGGCCATTAACTGGGGTGACAGGTCCCTGCACGGAAGGTATGTACCATTGGTTAATGGAATATTTTCATTCAATGTTATTTGCAAGGTTGGAGGATGGAAGTAGAACATACGTCTTCAAAAGAAGAAATAGCATTTGTTTGCAGTTTGACGGCATTCATATTTTTTGTTTTCTTTTATTTTCTATGATGGAGAACTTTCAACGAAATTTTCTTTATCTTTGGAAACTTGTTTTGTTGAAAATTGAATAATTTGTTTGGACCAGGACATAATATTCAGAATATAAATATCTGAGATCAGAGTATTACAGTTGATGTTGTTACTTTTGTTGTGTTTCTCCCATGCTTTTTTCAAGTGTGCTTTGTACATAATTTCTTATAAATTCAAAGTCCTATCAAGTTACCAATCACTGCAATAAACATTGTGCCGCTTTTTCTGTCTGGTCTAAGGTATTGGGTCTTTTGAGGTTGGAAAACAGTTTTGCTAACCTTTTTTATCTTGGCATGCTTTCAAAACATTCCATGGATTATCGTGAGCAATCAAGAAATGAATTAAGAAAATCACTCAATTTTGGGCCGTGTTATAATGGCTGTACGCTAAATTCATTTTATAGAACACTAAGTACAGCTGTACCACAATTTTTTTACTGCCAAAGCTCCATCATATGCCAAAAATGTTTGCTTAAAAATGTTGCTTATAAATGTATCTATTTTACCGAGATTAAATTTACATACACAAATGTAGGCTATTAAATGTTGGAATTAAAAATAACAGAAAAAGAAAAAAGTACAAGCAATATTGCACTAGTGACTAAAAATAATCTGCACAATGAAAAGGAAAACACTAAACTCGGAAGGAGAGTAGAAACTTTATTTTCAGTTATGACTTGTCATTATTAAATTCATGAATGAATTTAATCATTTCGATGTGATGTTCTAATAATATTCTTAAATGATATTTTATTGCATATCAAACATGTTCCTCCGTCGTAATATGTGCTATAATTTTTTTCGCGCTGGTGACTTGTTGTCTCTCGAAGAAGATTGTAAGTGCGAATATCTGAAAACTAACACTCGCCAGCGTAATCTGGCCGGAGCTGTGCGTTACTTTTGTACGCCCATCGCGAGTCAGGCGGACAAAGTTGTCAAGGTAAATGATTAGCTTTGAAAATCATTCAATTTCATTCCTTTCTGTTGTATATAAGGAGATAAAAATGTATTTAATAAGTTTACAATATAATTGTCATCAAATTGGTAGCTTGTCAGTTCTATTTTTCATGGTTTTGCTATCATAATTTTTAAGTGTTGGACGTATAATAGGTCAAAATGAAAATCCCAATGAAAGTTTGTGTTGTCTCACTCAGTATTGCAAGTAGTGAGTAGCATGTAGGGCATACTGAGTGAAATGTTTATCTCACTATGTAGGCCTAGGCAAAAGCTAAGAGCGTCTGTGATAATTTTCATGCTCTTTTGTGACCACTGTACTTTTAGAAAAAGTATTAGGCCTAGGCCCTAGGCCCCTTAGCGATCGTTTCTAGGCCTACTAACGTAACCTTGATGGTCAATTCAAAAGCAAATCTCAAACGACGTATTAATAACAGTGAAAATATTATTTGTAGCCTATCAACCATCAAAGCTAACTAACTTTACGTTAGAGGATTCTCGAGCTAACGTTAAACTTAACGTTACAAAACTTACTGGACTGACTGATATTGCAGTGCAAGTTCAACAGTGCTCCAAATGTATTACTGCTCCCCGTAGGCCTGCCGTTACTGATGGGCGTCCTCGTCGTAGCCTACGGCAATCCCAACCCGTACGGAGGGATGTGTACAGTGCACCTACAGCAACGCAAACAATAAAATGTTCTTTCTCTTTCACTCAGTAAAATAGGTAGGCTATAGGGCCTAACTGTTAGGCCTAAGTATTTGTACACATTAAATCCACGTACGCCAGCTGTAGGCTGCCTACGAAAAAGTCGTCGATACTGCAGTAGCCTAACGTTAATAATAGTAACGTCGTTAGTCAGTACGTACACATAGGATAGGCCTATGGCATGGTACCAAAAACAAACTAAGCCTGTGCGTCGTACGTCGTATACGCACAGCTAGCGCTGCACTCAAGCAATAATCATAATAGATGGCGCACTTCTGCTATAGATTCACAAATATACCCTGTTAAGTTTTTCAGAAGTTTTTGGCCAAAGACTTAAAATCTGGTAGTCTTAAAGAGCATGAAAATCTCCAGATTCAGTTTTTTTTCATTTACTGTTTACATACATGAAATAGAGCATTTTTCATTTTCATAAAGATCAAAGTAAAATATGTGCTGATGCATAAATAAATGCATACAGCTATACACCACCACTTTGTTCACAGTACAGTGCCCTCTGTTGTGTGGACAGCATGGAATACTATCCCTATTAATCGCCGTCGCTCGTTATCTCTGCATGAATGACTTGTCTTCAATGTTGAGGAAGGAAACCCTCCCCTCCCCTCCCTCCCTTCCCTTAGCACCTCAAGGGTGCTGCATTGCTACTCTTGAGAAAGAGTTGAATTAACACTTCAGCTATGCAGCTCTATAAGTGCTGTTAGTAACTTGTGCTTTCAGAGTGCGATCCGATGGTTTGGTTGGCTTTTTACATCCTTTCTCAACGTATAAGATTACATAGAGATGTCCACGGTGGTTTGATTAATCGGTTTGGGAGGCACTGGTTGGAGATCCACTGAAATTGGGACGCTATCCTCTTAAGATGATCCCATCTGCATCTCAATACATTTTACACCTAAATGGAAACTACCTTCTGCATTCACGCCCGAAATGCTGTCAAAACTAACATGCAGTGGCGTAGCCAGCATTCAAAAAAGTGAGGGGTCTGAGAAAGTATTTGACCCCCTCCACGACGAAGTGTTAAAATTTAGCCCACTTCTGACGGCAATTTCCAGTTTTGTGTTTTTGTTTCTTTTCGAAAAGAAAAAAGAGATATTAAAAGCAAAGGTTATCCTTAATTGTTGAAAATTTTCTCGAAAAATTGGGCTTCGGCGTTCGTCCAAAACGGGTGTAACCTGTATAAGATATGTAGCCGGGAAGGTAAAATCCTCTCAGGTGGCACTTTTTTTCTTTTCTTATTTAGATATATGGTTAATTTGAGGCCGTCGGTAATATCTTACACTCCTGTCAAAATCGCCTTACTAAAGTACCGCCCACGTACTCAGAAAACTAGAACATTATTGTTATAATAGCTCAACATATTTGGGGGGTGGTTAAGTCTGTTTTTTGTTGGTGGTTGTTAATTCTTGTAGGCAGGGGTTGTTAGGAAAGAAATACATGTGTAATGTTTATTTGGGGGGAAATGCAAGCGGGTGCTTTAAATATCGTTGTGATGCTAGAACATAAATGATGTTAGTAGCACAACATATGTTTTTACATACATAACATAAAAGATTACGGGCTAAGAAGGGTTAGTCACCCCATAAAAAGCCCAAACTAACACCACCACAAAAAATCAAAAAAATCAAAGAGCCCAAAGTTAGTAAAGAACTTATCAATGTTGACTTTGAAATTGTGAACAGAATTGGAGGTAACTACCCACTCAGGCAAACCATTCCACACATTAACAACTCTTTGCGAAAAGCTAAAACGCCGAATATCTATTCGTGAGAACTCTTTGGTCAACTTCAAACTGTTACCACGTGCCACATAAAAATTAGATAAAACATGCAAGAAAAAAACAGGAAGTCAAAGCATCACTACCAAATAGGAACTTAAAACCTGAATCATATCGCCACGTACTCTTCTCAACTTAAGCGTGGTCAAACCAAGAATTCGCAACCTAGATTTATATGGGAAATTCCTTACTTTGGGAAAAGTCTAGTGGCTCTTCGTTGAACCTGCTCCAAAATGAACTTATCCTTCTCATAAAAGGGACTCCAAGCCTGAATAGCATACTGACAAGATGAGGCCTAACTAACTGCTTATACAAATTAAGAACAATCTCTCTACCAAGAAAACAAAAGTTTCTTCTAATCAAACCAAGAATCCTATTTGACCTTGCAGCTGCTAAAGCACACTGTTTAGAAGGCTTCAGATTGCTAGTAATGACACCACCTAGATCCCTTTCTTGATCAACACAACCAGATTTGAACCAATTCATGCAGTTATTAAAAGCTAAATTGCTCTGACCAAAATGAATAACTTTGCATTTATCAACATTGAATGACATCTGCCATGTTTGTGACCAAGAAACTAACTTATCCAGATCAGTTTGCAAAAGTGAAGAATCCCTAGCATCATCAAGAATCTTGTATAGCTTAGTGTCATCAGCAAATTTACAAATCCTGGAGCCAAGGGAAACATCGATATCATTAATGAAGATTAAGAAAAGAAGCGGACCCCATACAGAACCCTGAAGAACACCACTTGTAACCTTCTTCCATGGAGATACTTCACCATTAACAACAACTCTTTGTGACCTGTCAACTAACCAAGTATATAGGCAACTGGCACACATTCCCTCCACACCAAGCGCTCTTGTTTTCATCATGAGCCTGCCCAATTGAATCTTATCAAATGCTTTTGGAAAATATAAATAGATAACATCCACATTATGACAGTATTATCTTTTGGGGCTGGGTATAACACTGTTTTTGTAGGTGGGAGTCACATTGGGTAGGCTTGGGTTGTTAAGGAAAGAATACAAGCGTGATTAACAGTGGCACAACAAAAGGTTGCGCGACTGTGATTAGCAGTGGCGCAACAATAGGTTTTGGAATGCCCGGAAGGGTGGGTATAATTTACAGGCCCTGGGTAAAATATGATTTGGGACTAGCCTCAAACAATGACATTGCAATATCTTTGTTATGGGACATAAAGCGCCAAAGGTTTTGGAAGGAACTTAGGGAAACGGATAGAGCAGAAAATGAAGTTAATGTGCGTTTTTAGGAGATTGATGGGGCACTTTTCATTTTAAAATGGGCACTCTTGTCAGTTGACAGTTTTTGCTTGTCACTTTTGACTTTCCCATACTCTTGATAGGCAAATTCCGCCTATGGGTTCAAAGATTGAGGAGCCATGACCAATGTTAGCAATTACCCATCGGGCGAACTAGTGAAAGGTTTCTTTTCAAAATTGCTGCTTAGGTGTATTACTCCATTGGAGTATTTACGCCAAGACGCACACCGTGACGGTTGTTTTATTAACCAATCGTGGAGCACTGGTTGGAGACCCACCGGGAATCGATCCCGGGACGCTAGATTGGAAAGTTGAAGCGTTACCGCACTGCCACGGAAGTCTGCTTAGAAAATTATTGGGGGCATACTTCCTCCCAACACGGCCCTCGATGTCGATGCCCCTTGTAAAATATAAAATGTTATGCTTTAATTATGTCAAATGAATACTAAAATGTATGCGACAACCTCTATGTATTTTGTAGTATTTGTGAGTGAGTGGATATCTATTTGTTTTAAAGTTTGAAGAATGACCTAAAATAACTTCAAATAAGTTTAAAAAGAGCACCTCTATGCTCCAGAGCGGTCCGCCACATGATTCAACAGGAAGCTAAGCCTCAACATCAATATCATGCAAATTTTGTTAACAATGTTTCTTTTAAGTGAAATATAAATCATAAACAGACATACCAACAGCAAAATACTTTTGAATCAAATCAAGATGGATCTTGCATCAAGACATGATTTTAACTTTTAATATTGTATTAGCCATTCTGAGCAAATAATAAATTATTGCAATTAATGAATCACAATTAATCACTAATAGCATCTAGGCCTAATAACATCCCACAAATACACTTCCAAGTAACAATCATTATAACAAAATATAATTCAAACGATCTTTAAACTTTCTTTTGAATATTCCTCTTTAATATAAGATGGATTTATTTGACCTCTTAACCTTTTCAAAATACACATCACAGATAACAGTGATTTTCCCGAAAAGGAAGAAAATGTTCCTATAATTGAAAGAATTTGTCCGAAAATGAAAGAAATTACCCCAGAATTGGCCAAAAATTCCTGAAAGTGAGGAAAATTTTCCGAAAATAAGCAAAATGTTCCAAAAATGAGCAAAAATTCCTGAAAATAAACCAATTTTTCGGTAATCAATGAAAACATTTTTAGGGAGTTAAAAATTAGTACCTGAAAATAAAAGAAAATTGTCTGGAACTAAAGGAAATTACCTCTAAATTTGCCAAAAAGATCAAAAAATAAGCAACATTTTCCGAAAATGAGCAGAATTTCTCGCCAAATTGAAGAAAACTACCCGAAAATGAAAAAAATTCAACGAAAATGTTCTGAAATCGAAGAAAATTGTCTGGATATGAAGCACAATTTCGAAAAAGAAAGCAAAAGTTACCTGGGAGGGGAGGGGGCATATAACAAATCAAAATTCATCGAAAAGGTTTGTTTTTTGTTTTGTCATTCCCACTACTAAAAATTTCTGTAAAAAGGCACTGGATTAATGCATAAGTTACAGCCCTGGTTACAGCAATACAGTCTGTATCCTTGCAAACAAATCAGTTATCTTGGTATAAGATTACTGTAAGCCAGGTCATGTGTCTAAATCAGGAAGTTGTTGGGGACTCATGCAAGGTGTGTGTGTGTGTTTTTGTTTTGTTTTTATCAGTGAGTTATTTAATACTTTGGTGATTTTGCAGCCAGAGATCCAATCGTGTTATATGGTTGAAATAAGCTATTTAGCCATTCTTGGCTTGTAATAGATTTTTCAAACCTAATTTATAGCCCAAATCAGCTATCACTACAAAAGTTTTACGTCAATTAGACTACTCATTGGGAGAAATCCCAAACGGGATATCACGCTTGATTAGCGCATGGAGTTAAAAAAGGTATTTTATCGCTCCAGCCAATAAAAACAGTTTTCTTTTAATCGGAGATGATCGGCAGTATTTCCCGAGCCAATGTTATTATACATGCTAAGTTCATTCGGATTGCGCCGAGTGAAATCCGAGTATTTGGTAGAAGTTTTGGAATGCAGAATTCGTTAAAACTACGCAACAATATGAATTGTTATTGCATCAACATATCGATCTATTAAGCTAAACTTAGCAACACAGCAAAATATCCAAAAAAAGCGGCGGATATGATAAACGCTGCAAAAATCCGGGCGAGAACCTATCTCTCTTAGCTAGTCATCGCATCAGCTAAAACCCTCAAAAATACGTAAAAGTTTTTCTACTCTGCGCGCGTTGCGTATAGCGTGTAAAAAGGTATGGGTGTAATTTTTACGCAGTTGTAATTTTATTCTAGACGCGCAAGCCTGTTCTTGCTACGTCACCAATATGACCGTACTTTGATGTAGCTGTTTCTCCTCTGTTATGCGTTTCATTTGTTTTATTTAAGTTTTAACTTAACAGTTTCGTGTTGAATGTCTACACTGAAGAAGGGCTTAGAGGCCCGAAAATGTAGTATTTCAATCCATCTTTGTTGACGGAATTCGACATACCTTGTCTTCTATTTTCTTCTGCATATTTGCACGTCAACACGTGGTATATTTTGCAGCTATGCTGCATTATATATATATATATATATATATATATATATATATATATATATATATATATATATATATATATATATATATATATATATATATATATATATATATATATATATATATATATATATATATATATATATATATATATATATATATATATATATATATATATATATATATATATATATATATATATATATATATATATATATATATATATATATATATATATATATATATATATATATACATACATATGTATATATATATATATACATATATATATAATATATATATATATATATATATATATATATATATATATATGTATATATATATATATATATATATATATATATATATATATATATATATATATATATATAATATATATATATATATATATATATATATACATATATATATATATATATATATATATATATATATATATATATATATATATATATATAGATATATATATATATATATATATATATATATATATATATATAGTATATATATATATATATATATATATATATATATATATATATATATATATATATATATATATTATATATATATATATATATATATATATATATATATATATATATATATATATATATATATATATATATATATATATATATATATATATATATATATATATATATATATATATATATATATACACACACACACACAAACATAAATAGCTCTATGATTCTCACCCATCCTTCCAATTCAGTGGTATCACCATGTTTTTCTATCATTTTGATGTCATCAGCAACACACACTACCCAAACAAGCAGCCAAACCCGAAATTCTGCCACTAACCGAACCCAACCCCAGCCCCTAACCTAGCCTCTACCCAAACCCTTACCCCATCTTCTACCCAACCCCAGCCAGTACCCCAACCCAAGCTCCTACCTACACCCCTAAACTTCCACCCCAGTCAGATTCCTAAAACATATGCATGAGGGTGTAATAATGAGTTTAAGGTTACTGTCTAAAGGTAGCTACTAAACTTGATTAGAATTAGACGATTTTTGTAAGAAATGGGAGACACTGAAGTTTTTAATGAGTTATCTAGAGAATTCCAGAGTAAAGCACCAGCATAATGGATATGATGATGAGATAAGGTGAGTCTACAAAGAGGTGTATTGAGATTGTTCTTATACCTTGTACTGACAGAATGAATGATTTCCCCAGTAGTAAAGCAATCACCAAAACATTTTGGAAGAGTTTTTTTCGTTATATTTGAATGCGAAAGTGGCAATCTGAAGTTTGTTAATGTCAAAGATCTTAAAAGCGCTTGAGGGGAATAAAGGGGGAGTGTGGCAAAGACGATGACTGTTGGTTATAAAACGCATAGCTCTTTTTTGAGGAGTAACGAGTTTTTTTCAGGCGGGAGGGATAATTGTTTGCCCAAGCAATGTTACAATAAGAAAGAAACGGGAGTATAATGGCCTTATAAATTTTAAGAAGGGCTTTCTTAAGCGTCCGAGTTTTCCAACTCCCTTAGAAACGTTTTTACAAATAAAATCAATGCGAGTTTGCCATCTTAGACGGTTATCAATGTAAACACCTACAAAATCAGCAAAAGGGGAGAAAGTTATACTTTCATTGCCTAAATGAATTTGACAGAGATTATTTGCAAGGGTTTTATTAGGCGGGGTGACCTAACGGAACATGTCTTTCTAATGTTTAAGGATAAGTTATTTACTTGGAACAAATGGGCAACTTTCTTAAATTCATCTTGGACTACAGTGCATATCTTAGCTGGATCTTTCTTCGAATAGAAAAGGTTATTGAAAAGCTTGAAAGCTCTTTTCTTACCAGCCTCTGTTTTTGTTTCAACGATTTGTATATCTTTCCTATTACGAAAGTTTTCCATTGTTTTACCAAACACGAAAATTTCTTCTTTAACTTTGATCTTTTCTGGAGCTGGCGGATAACCATTGAGTTTTCCGCTTTTGAGAACCTTCTCAGAAGGTTTCAGATCCACATCAAGTATGCACCCAGTGGGAAAGTCACAACAACTACCTCGTTTGAAAATTTTCCTATTCAAAAACTCTCTTTTTTCGTCATCATTTAATAGTTCTACCCACCTAAATTCACTAACAGGTAATTTGCGGATCATAACAGTTGGGTTATAGACTGTTCACATAATAGTATTGTATGTAGTTTGGATTCTCCCCTTTTTTTAAAATCTAAATACTTGTTCTTTGCCTTACAGTACCGAGAAGCACATACTGCACTGATACCACATCGAATTCCTCGTTCAATGAAATGATACATATCTATTTGATCTTCTGTGAACAATTCAAGTTCTACTTCTGTATTTTGAGCAATGAATCCCACGATAAACTTGGAGCTGTAAAGTAATGTGCAGGATCAAGTTCATAATCTTCATTGACTGTGTGCTGAAATTTTTAAACACATCTGTTTGAAGATAAACATCTGTCTTTAGGTATATATCGTGATAATCTTTCTCAGTTACACACTGGAATGTTTCCCATACTGTTTTTTCATGTTTATAGCCATCTGCTTTACATTCGTTATTATTCAAACTGTCACGTCATCAAATTCTTCGATTGGAGGCAGGTGATGTTCGTTTAGTTTTTTAAAAGAATCCATATATTATATATAAGGGGGTATACACCTTTGCGGTACAATACATTATATTTATCAAAGTCAGCCGATGTTGGTAATTGATCAAGAAAATGGAACTTCTTCTTACCTTTACCATTTTTATATCGGTGTTTCACAACTTGGTCCAAAGAATTAAATACCAGTGTACCATTTGGACAGTAAATTTTAAATCCCAGATCATTTTCGTAGTTGTGAGGAATGCAGGCTACTTTTTCTCCATTTTGTAAAGAAGAAATGATAATGTGAGAATCATAAACTTTTATGTTGTGAAAAGATACCGGTATATTTAAATGATCTTTCTCTATATGAAGTTTTCTTTTACATCTATCATGCGCTGCACCGCAGAACTTGTCAGTAAAATGATTATGATCTCTCACTTTACGATGGGGGCTGCCTTGTTCTAATTTACCTCCAAAGAATCTTTTCTCATTTATCCAACAAGTTGTTGCTTTGTTGCATATTCTTTCATCCTCTGGAGTCATTACTAATTCTTTTTCATTTGCTATTATGTGGTTTTTATTTTCTTATGAGTTGCTGATAATGATTGTGAAAACTTTGATCCAAGATTTTCCCGCATCCTCTTCTGTTGTAGCTGTGAATGATTCCTGATAGAATATCTCACCATTAAACACAACTATATAAAAATAACTACAAACTTTGTGCTTCTGGGTTATTTTAGTTTTGGCACTGGAGCCTCGCATTGAGTCGCCTGCCGGCTCCGACTCAAGGGATTCAGGGCCGACTCAAGGGATTCAGGGGGCTCCGTTGAAGAATGCATCCAAACTCTTCACACAGTTATTTTAACGCTCCGTCACTGTACGGGTTACTGTAAGGGTCAAAATTATCCTTATCTGGTGGACGAACTTCAAGTCTTTTCAATATTCTCCGTATGGTGTAATACACATGAAAGCGATAAACCATGCGAACAGTCCAGTGTTTGTTGTTAGTCATCTGCTCGGGAGAAACACCACATCCATCTGCGGCAATCTACAGGGCAAAGTTTAACTGCGTTTGCCAAAACATCATGGGGTCGGCACGCCACCTTTCCACAGTAGCATCATCATGTACGCTGTGTATTCGGTAGTTTTTAAAGATGTTTTTAAACTTTGCCAAGAAGTACTGATCTGATCCGCTGGGTATATCTGCTGTACTGTTAGATTACCCACACCCACAGTCTTAGCATCCTGCCAAACAGGAGCCTTTTGCATATGTCCGGGGATGTGTTTGAATGCTACCATAATGCCATATATGCATATCATGACGCCTTCAATATGGAGGTGGATCTCGCTGAAAGCTCACCTTGAGGCTCCCCTCAGTGCTTTGACAATAGCCTGCTGCGCCTCCTGCTGCCCAATTTGTTTCCCATCTTTTAGAAGCTGTTTTTTCATCCTCACCCGTCTTTTTAGCAGCTCAGGCCTTCTCTTTTAAGACTTTATATCGTTCAAATTCTGCAACGACCGTCTGAAATTCCAAAACAGAAACGTCCTCATCTTCGACGGCTTTCCTGACAAGGTCTACGATGCTGTTAAGCTTAGAGGAAGCAATTGTTGCAATCTGACGATGCTTCGCAACTTTCTTATCCATGCGTGTTCTTAAATAATTACATAGTACACTACCAACACCACATACAGCAGCAACACTTTCCATCGCAATAGCCACTGGTGCAGCAAAAATCGTAGCTAAAACACCTATTCCAGCTGCACCAAGTCCCATGCTTGTTAGTATAAGCACTGTGTCTACTGCTTCAAATCCATGGGAGACCCGTGTGTATTTGCGGCTTAGACCTTCTCGGGTAGAAATCTCAGCTTTTAGGTAATTTTTTAGTTGTGTCATATGTTGTAAGCGGAAATTGCTGGCTCTCTCCTAAGGAGGAGCTGATGGTAATGTTGGATAAATGTTGTCAGCAACCTTCATAGCTATTTTAATAGTAATGTTAGTTTAATTGGTAAATTATCATTATGTATGAGTTGGCCATAGCCATCACGCACTTCTAAGGTGATGGTGTTGAACACATCTCTAGCAAGAGGATGCATCATGGGGTGTGAATATGTTACGTGAGTAGTTTCCCTTACTTCTTCATTAAGAGTCATTTTTGCCAGTCTATTGCTAGGGCGCCCCTGAAAAAAGTTTCGAGTGACATCTAATTTCAGACGGTGAATACATAAAGAAAGATCCCTCAAAATGGAAGGCATGTGATCACTCCTATAAACACCTGCACCCACCCATTCATCCGTGAGATTCATTCCCAAGAAATATAGAAAATTACTGCTGAATATGACTTCGCAAGTAGAAGGTATGACTAATTTGATTTGTAATGTGCTTTGTTCTAAAACATACCTCCTCTTTCTATCTCCCTATCAATTCTTTTCATTAGTGTATTGAAAGTATAGAAGCCTGGTTCAATGGTTACTTCTTTAATTCGCTTATCCTCTGAATATCTAATGTCTAAAACTCCACGCTCCTTCAGGTTATACCAACCGTTGGTAAAAAACACATCTGTGATAACAACCTCTTTTACTTGAAGAGGGTTTCTAGGTTTCTTGGTTTTCCGGTGACTAGATATGTGCTGTAATACATCGATTATTTTAATAGCAATGTAACTTCAATGGGGAGATTGTTGTTATTGAAAGGTTTACCATTATTTCGTACCTCTAAGGTGATAATATTCAGCACGTCATTCGCAAGTCAATGCATTCTTGGATAACTATATCGTATATGGGTCATTCGGCCTATATCAGTCTTATTCACAAGAAATTCACTAAGTCTATCCGTGGGATGCCCGTCAACAAGGTTATGCGAAACATCTAACTCCTGGAGGTGAATGCTCAAGGAAAGATCCATCATAAGAGGAGGTACACGATCACTCCTATACACACCTGGGTTCATTCCCATATTTTTATTAGTAAGTTCGAACCCCAATAGCTCTAAGAGATTTTCACTTAAAAGAAGCGCAACCATATCTGGCACAGTTATACGGATCAGTGCAGTAGCCGGCTCTAAATCAACAACCTCCCGCATCATTTTGAATTAGCCCTTTATCTAATCTTCTTTTAATCATATTGAAATTATACAGGCCTGCCTCAACCTTTATGGTCTTGGTCTTTTCACTAGCAAATGAACGTTTCATCACCCGACCCAGTGCTTTGACAACATTATCTGGCGGTGGCGTCGGCTGTGGTGTTAGCACGGGGACTCCTCCCAGTCCAAGTGCCAGTATGATAGTGGATATTATAAACCCTAATGCGGTCAGAATGGAAGCAATCGTCACACCCTGCTCTCGAAACAACTTAACCAATTTTTCTCTCAGAGAAAGGTCTCTATATACAAGCTCACGGGCAAGGTCACGTATCTGCCGTACCTGAGACTTCAGATCACCACGAAGTGTGTCTATGCTCGTCTGTAGAGCGTCTTGCAGACCATCCAGTTGTTCAATCTCTCTGCGTATACTTACCTTTTCGTCTTTACCGCTGGTTGCCTCGAGGCGGTCTCTTGCCTCTTCGAGTTGCTGGCCAGTTTCCACAAACTTGCTTTCTTGAGCTGATAATGCTTCTCGTATATTTCTATGCTACCTGTCGAGTCCCATGAGCTCCCTTAGGAGTAATGGGGAGCATCAGTCTGAACAGCTACATCTGTTTTCCCTATTAATTGTTCGATATCATCCAACAGTGCAATTACATTGGGATCTGTGCCATCAATGACGTTAGATGCCGTATTCTCTATTTTGGTAGCAGCATTTTGTCTATCACCAAATAATTCCCTGATTGCCCCCTTCCCTCCTCTTTGTCTCTCGATTGTTGATACAGTGATCCATCCACCAGTCTGAATTTTGTTGAGGCGGATATCACTACCCCTGTGTGTAAGATACAAATTATGCTCTGAATCCAACTTAGATAGGTCATACTTTGGAGTACCAGCAATTTTCATATCGCGTAAAATTTGTCTACGAGCTGATAGACAGATTAAGCTCACCAACGCTAGTTTCAACCGCAGTGGGTACATCGGGAAGGAAATCATCGAAGTATGGGTCAACAACCGGGTCCTCAGCTAGGTCATCCCTTCGACCCAAATCAATCATTGGTATATCCTCCTCTATTGTTATTATATCACTAATTTTAACTTCGATTTAGCAAGAAATAAGCAGATTCCATTCCAATCGTAGCACTTGTAATAAAAGCCAACTCTCGGTTGTGTTGTTGAGGGGACGGTAAATAGAAGTCTTTAAGGCGAGGCTCTGAATCTAGTCGAGTAGAATATGCACCATAAACCTGGTTGTAAAATCACATTGCGTCATCTACATTTCTGAAGGTCTGCACAGCACGTTTTTCTGCCATAAGTCTTTGATTCGTCCTATCCAGCTTCTCTTGCCTATCACGAGCCCATTCAATTTAGGCTGTTTGCAGTTTTTCCACGGCTTTATCATGACGCGTACTACCTGTGCAGCAGGGTCCGTGGTAAGCTGACTAAATACAAAGTTTGAATCTGAAAATGCTGGGGCGTTTACTAAAGCCCCACCAACAAGCAAGGCAATCGTTGCCAACATCTATGAGACACATATATTTAATTGGGTAGCGTAGTAACGATTTTATCAGGAATGATACCTTGGAAAACTAGCCACTCACGATTCATAGTAGCTGCTGTAAAGTCCAATGTAAGAAGTGCTACATCACGAGATTTCATCCCTAATGGGGGTGGTGGCTTTAAGCTTTTCATATCAGCACTTCCTAGGACTGCATAGCCCGTGGCTAATAAAGCTTTTGTTCCGCCCTGGTACAGGGAATTGATAACTTTGTTAGGCTGCGTCATTGTAAAGTATATATAACCATCTGCAGTTATGTTCAATTGGTTTTCAGGCATGGGGGGACTGGGTGGACTAGGTGTATGGCGATTTTGAGCTAAAACGACAGCAGCAGAAGTAACTACGACAGCGGCAGCTAGTACACCCCACCCAATATCCCAAGAAGCTCTAGGTGGATCTGTCTCTGCAGCGGGTGGCCGCTGGGTTTCTTCATTTTCCGAAGTTCCCCTTAAAAGCGCTCGAACCCTTCGAATGCGAAACATCCATCGTTTTTCGTGTCCCTTGCGTGTCTCCGCAGCACGTTTTCCGGCTTCCACCCTCTTGGGGTTTTTCAACCTCTGTATCTCCATTGTTTATATCCTTTGTTTGTGCATATTCAATATGTCGCCCAGTTGTAAGAACCATACTTACTGGTGCAATCCAGAACCCCCATTTATGAAATAGACAGTAACTAATACTTCTTAATGCACTGTTTATAAAGGGATCTTCTCCAAGGTCTGTAGCAAGGGCCTGCTCACTGTCAATGTTAAATATACCGGTTGCTGCATGCGCATATAAATTATTGCTGTTTTCCCCTGGCTTTTAGTCATTCTATCACCAAAACGGGCCTCATATACAGCATGCAATCGTTCCACATCTACACCCGACATCTCTTGAAGCAGTTAAGATTAAATATGCTTCCTTAAATAGTCCATGGACATGCCTCCATGGATAACGGCAGCTAGATGCTTGCAGTGGTCATCTTGTGATGGCTCTTGCGATGGCTCACCTAGTGTTTTTATAAGACTATCGTTATTCATTATGACTCTACGAACACGCAATACAATGGGATGAATATACCACAGATGTAGTGCGAGTATGATTATTAATAATCTTGTGTTCAACATGACGCTAAACATTACTTAACTATTACTAAACACCAATTAACTATTACTAATTATTACTATGTATTACTATCTATTACTATCTAACTAATATTACTAAGCATTACTGAACTATTACTGAGCATTACTGAGCTATTACTATGTATAACTTAACTATTACTAAGCATTACTGAACTTTTACTAAGCATTACTGAACTATTACTAAGCATTACTGAACTATTACTATGCATTACTGAACTATTACTGAGCACTACTGAACTATTACTAAGCATTACTGAACTATTATTGAGCATTATCTAAGTATTACTAAGCATTAATGAACTATTACTGAGCATTACTGAACTATTAATATGTATTTCTGAACTATTACTAAGCATTACTGAACTATTACTAAGCATTACTGAACTATTACTATGTATTACTGAACTATTACTATGTTATATTTAACTATTACTAAGCATTACTAAACTATTGCTATGTATTACTTAACTTTTATTAAGCGTTACTTAACTATTACTAAGCATTACTGAACTATTACTAAGCATTACTGAACTATTACTAAGCATTACTGAAGTATTACTAAGCATTACTGAACTATTACTAAGCATTACTTACTCAATTGTGTACTCAAAGGTGGTCCACTTTTTTAACACAAGTTTAGCATACTTTGTACTTGATAGCTCATCACGGATTTTTGCCACTTTGTGGAATGAGCTGACACAGTGGAATTTTCTTTCAGTAACTATATCAATGATGCAATTTTGAGCATACTTTGACTTGCTCAGTGGATATCAAAGCAAATGACCCAATTGATCTGTTCACGTACATCAGTAACAAACGAGTTCCATTTTTGAGTTAACACCCAAAGCGAGTGCTGATGATGTCTACCTGAAAAAGCTAAATTTGATAATGCTCTCCTCGGTTTCTAGGAGGTTCAACACATACTGCGTCTTTCCAGAGCCTGTTTTACTGCGTATAATCGCAGTGTGTGGATCTCTTGGTAAGTCCATTTTTATTTAGTTTTTACATCTAACTCCACACTCTGGCTAGGCGACCGTTTTTGATAACCACTTGTATATCTGAGAGGAGAAAGTAGTACATAATCACTGTACCTTCATCTGCAGGAGTACGGTTGATCTCCAGAGTCATGCCTACGCTACCGTTACCCAGCTTACTACCGTTACCATGTAGAGCATCATCATCGGTGCTGCGCAGATCAAGAACGAGTGCGTAGTATTTTTGGAGGTAATCTGATAAATCAATGAAATGTAGAACAATCTCCTTAACAACTAAGCTTACCTCGGGATTGAGGCCCTCGCCCAATGACAATCTACCTGAGCCGAATACCTTCTTAGCCTCGTCCCAGTGCTGGTATGGGAGCATGCCTTGGGCATATAGCTGGTTAGGAACACCTTTAATGGTTACACTGACCTTAGTGATATCAGGCTTCATGAAAGTCTCAGGTTTTCGTGCAAATCCACCATCATCAACTGGGTTGACGAACAACAGGACAACACCGTTGGTACTGTGTCGAGGTAAATTAAACCCTGTGTCGAGGTAAATTAGACCCTGTGTGGTCTGTCAATGTTTATCGGATAGGACGGTCCGTTACAAAGCCTGAAGAGCCTGTCCTATACTATCTTCAAGATGGTCCGGCCTGTGGATTTATTCGTGAAGAGTTGTTGATCGTTCCTCACAACACCGAGCTTCCACCAAAATAATGCAACATGCAATTGGAGATAGGGTATTATAAACATATAAGATGTCAGTACGTGCAGAGAACAAGTGCAATTGGCTGCCGCTAGGTAAGAAAGAAATATGTGGAAAACTTGCTATGTATGATCAATGCTGGCAGCATCGAGTAGTGATTAGAAATGGTAAACGTCCAATAGTACCACGCCGCAAGTGTGGGGTTGGTGTATATTCTCAGACTCAACTTTGCCGTGGTTGTGGTGGTAAAAGGGTTGTTGGAAAGATGCTGCGTATTGAAACACAAGCTCGAAATGATGCTGTTGCGACACCGGTATGATAGTATACCATTTGGTGTGACGTCCTATTAGAGATACAACATATTATAGTATACAACTCAGGTGCGACAACCTATTAGAGATATAACATACCATAGTATACAAACCCGGTGCGTAACTCTAATACGATAACCTCTTAAAATAAAATATAACATAGTATACAAATCTAGTGCGTAACTCTGATACGATAACCAATTAGAAAACTAACATTCTATAGTATAGCAGCGTATGATAAATAACCTAAATTGAACTGCACTTAGAAAGAGTCGAGGCGTTGGGAAACTACGTGGTTCAAAACAATATCCTGCTTAATGACCCATCAGGCAAAAGAGGAAATCATATTAAAAAGGACTACATTAATGATATCATCGCTCATAGGTATATGCCAACCCGCAGACCGGTTCCTGTACCGATTCCTGCACCAAGAGCACCGAGACCTGTGCCTGCACCGAGACCTGTGCCTGCTCCAAGGTTCAGACGGGCCTCTGGGACAATTGGCAATTACCTCCGCAGCTGGCAGATAAAAATCGCAGATGGACACCGATTGGGAGCTGACCCGTTAGCCCTTTTGGATGATGTTCGCCTCGCAATTCACCGAAAGGTAGCAGAAGAGTTCAGGGCCCTTCGTGGATTAAAATTCCAGTTAGCACTCAGAGTGGGGCTGAAGAAGGATAATAGTGATGGAGAAACAGAATTTACAAACCCAGTATTTCGCAGCCGTCAGATGGATGTCCTGCAAGTGGGTGAGATTGATGAAGCGCTCAACAATGCTTTCCCACGCATAATATAATCTCTCGAGCAATGGACTCAGAGAGGGTCAGGATAAATGGTGGATAGACTGCAGGACCTCTGGATAAATATTTCCCGGTACCAACCACTACGAGGTGGGTCCTGTATCTGTTTGCTGAAAGAACTCAAAGTTAAAAAGACTATCATCGATGTAAAAACCGTGATGATAAGTGTCTTTGCTGGGCTCTCCGATCTGCTCTGTTTCCAGCCAAGATACATCCAGAAAAATGCAGCAAGTATCCCTCAAAAGACGGCTTAAACTTTGAAGGAATAGAGGCCTCAGCTCCACTCTCCCAGATCGGGACGGTTGAAAAACAAAACAATCTGGCTATTAACGTCTTCGGTTGGGATAAAGAGGTGATCGTTCACAGACTCAGCAAACAAGACAGAACATCCCCAGGATGAACCTTCTATTGATTGAGAAGGCATGTAAGTTTCACTACACGTTGGTCAAAAGCCTCAGCCGCCTGCTCTCTGATCAAAGCACCCATCGAGAGCGTAAGCACTTCTGTGAGAGGTGTCTGCATGGCTATTTCAGGGAAGATTTGCTCGAGGCCTATAGACCTGATTGTATGGGAATTGGTCAGACAGCTGTATGTATTGACATTTCGAAAGAAGGTGAGAACAAGCTGTCCTTCCAGAACTATCACAAGCAGCTTCTAGCGCCCTACGTAATCTACGCAGATTTTGAGGCACTCACCTGTAAGATAGATAACCCTGGATCCAATCCCGCACAATCCAATACCCAAAAGATTCAACAGCACAAAGCGTGTGGCTATGGGTATGTTGTGGTTAGGTGTGATGGTCGTACAGAACCTCCAGTAGTATATCGAGGGCAAAATGCAGCTGAGAAGTTCCTTGAGACTTGCAGCAGGAAGAAATTAAAATCAAAGCAGTCCTGGCAAACCCTCGACCTATGATAATCACCAGAGAGGATTGGCGCGCACACCGGGCTGCACAGGATTGTCATATATGTCAAAAACCTCTACATGGTGACTTTGTCCGCGACCACTGCCATATCAGAGGTAAGTACAGAGGTGCTGCGCACAATGCCTGCAACCTGAAGTTGCGTCTAAGCCCCAAAACAACCACAATCCCAGTTGGGTTTCATAACCTGCGGAGCTGTGACTCTCATTTGATCACGCAAGCCATCAGCAAAGTGAATGGAAAGATAACCTGCATCCCCCAAAAGATGGAGAAATATATATCCTTCTCTCTAGGTCTATTGAGGTTCATCGATAGCGCACAATTCCTGCTTGCTTTATTGGATAATCTGGTTGCGGCTAACTTTTCTGTTGACTTCCGTATCCCAACTAAATATAAACCAAATGATAAAAAGAGACAATTGTTATTGCGTAAGGTGATTTATCCCTATAAGTATATGGATACCTGGGAGCGGTTTGGGGAGTGCCTGCCTCCGCAAGATGCCTTCTATAACTGCCGCCATCAAGTCTTCCGATATATTTCGAAGACACCAGCTAGTAGAAGCACCTCAGTCCGCAGGTATAAGTCGTGATAATTCCCATAGTATCACATTCAAATGCCCCCTAAAACTCCTGCGCATGTTGATAATCCTCATCGGAGATATGTTCCTCCGTAAGCTAGCTAGCATGGTGTGAATCCAGCACACTATTATACAAGCCCTGGATTATCTTGGGATGCACTCTTGAAATATACAGGTGTAGAATTGGAACTGTTAAGCGACTATGACATGCACCTCTTCTTCGAGAAAGGTATGAGAGGTGGTATTTCCATGGTATCCAAGCGCTATGCTAAAGCCAACAATCCCTATGTCTCAGGTTGTGACGATTCCTAGCCTAACAATCATATTCTCTACCTAGATGCAAATAATTTGTATGGTTGGGCGATGAGTCAAGCACTACCCACGGGTGGATTTGAATGGGTGGATGAAGTGCCTTCGCTGGATACGCTCTCACCCGTTGCAGAAAAGGGTTACATACTCGAGGTGGACCTTAAGTATCCTCAAGAGCTACACGATGTCCAAAATGCATACCTACTTGCTCCGGAACGTATGAAGGTTCCGAAGGAGTGGCTGTCATATTATCAAGAAGGGCTTCTAAACTCGTCAACTGATGTT